>VZRI01011802.1:0-45223 GCA_013397515.1 Upupa epops
AAAATATACACACCTCAGCTGGGTGTGCATCTTCATGCATCTTCAGAGTGGATACACCATCCACCACTGTCTCCTGAGAGACTTCAGAACCTTGCCCCTTCCCTAGTGTAAAGCCGCATGTCTGTGTGTGTTCGTGTGTGCATGTGCATGTGATGCATGTGTGTGATGTGCGCATGTGTATGCGTGCACGTGGTGTGTGTGTATGCGTGTGTGCATGCATGTGTATGTGTGCGTATGTATCTGTGCGTGTGCATGTGTATGTGTGTGCGTATTATGCGTGTGTGTGCGTCCATGCGTGTACGTGTGTGCGTGTATGAATGTGTGCATGTATGTGCGTGTGTGTATGTGTGGGGGGGTGTATGTGTGTGTGTGCGCATCTATGTGCGTGTCTGTGTGTATGTGTATGCTTGTTAGTATGAGCACATATGCATATGCGCATGTGTGTGCGTGCAAGTGATGTGCATGTGTACATGTGTGTATGCGTGATAGGCGTGTGATGCATGTGTGTGATGCGTGCGTGCGTATGCGCACGTGTATGTCTGTGCATGTCTGCGTATGTGTGTGTATATGTGTGTGTGTGCATGGCGTACACGTGCCTAGGCACACGTATGCAGTGTGCATGTATGTGCATGATTGTGCACGCGCACAGGTGTATGCGCATGTATGTGCGTTTGTGTATGTGTGCATGCATCTGTATGTGTGCATACGTGAGTATGTGCGTGTGTGCGCGTGTGCATGTGCGTGCATGTGCGTGCATGTGCATATGTGTCTGTGTATATGAGTATGTATGTGTGCGCGTTTGTGTGTGTGCGCGCATGAGTGTGTGTGCGCATATGCATGTGCGTATGTCTGGGTGTATGTGTGTGCATGTGTCGGTATGTGTGTGCATGTGTGTGTGATGTGCGTTTCTATGTGCATGATGTGTGTGATGCATATGTGTGTGATGCATGCGTGTTTGTATGTATATGTGTGCATGTGTGTGTATGCATGTGTGTGTATATGGGGGGTGTTGCATGTTCGTGTTTGCATGTGTGGGTGGGTGTGTGCGTGCGCGCGTGATGTGTGTGATGAGCATGTGTGATGCGCGCGTGCGTATGAGTGCATGTTGCTGTGTGCACATGTGTCTATGTGTGCGTATGTGCCTGTTTAGACTCATGTGTGCGCGCATCTGCACGCATGTGCGTGTATGTGTGTCCATGTGGGTGCACACGAGTGTGTGCGTGTATGGGTATCTATTTCTGAGTGTGTATGTGTGTGTGCATCCGTGTATGTGTATGCATGTCTTTATGTGTCTGTGCACGTATGGGTGTGTCTGTGTATGTGTGCGGCTGTGCACGCGTGTATGTGTGTATATGTAAGTATCTTTGTGTTTATGTCTGTGTGCGTGTGTGTATGTGTGTGTTTGCGTGTCTCTGTGTGTGTGTATGCATGTTTGTATGTGCATGCATGTGCATGCGATGTGCTTGTG
Organism: Upupa epops; assembly: GCA_013397515.1. Classification (NCBI taxonomy): domain Eukaryota; kingdom Metazoa; phylum Chordata; class Aves; order Bucerotiformes; family Upupidae; genus Upupa; species Upupa epops. Next base: position 1,469 of record VZRI01011802.1, read on the forward strand.
GGATGTGCACGTGTGTAGTTGTGTGTGTATTTGTGTGTGTTTATGTGCATGTGCATGCAGCGTACGTGTGTTTGTGCATGTGTGCACGGTGTACACGTGCGTAGTTACACGTATGCGGTGTGCATGTATGCGCGTGATAGTGAGTGTGCGCACATGTGTGTATGTGTGCATGTATGCATATGCATGAATGCACATGTGTGTACGTGTGCATGTGCATATGTGAGTGTCTGCGTATGTAAGTGTGTGAACATTTGTGTATGTGTGTGTGAGGGTGTGACTGTGTGTGTACGTATGTATGTATGTCTCTGTATGTGTGTGTGCGTGCGTGATGTCTGATGCACGTGCATGTGTATGCATGTGCATGTGTGTGTATGTGTTTGTAGGCGTGTGTATACCTGTGTGCTTGTGCGTGTATGTATGTGTGCTTATGTGTGTGTGCGTGTATTTGTGTGCGTTTGTATGTGTGTGTGTGTATGTATGGGGGGTGTGTATGTGTACACGTGTATGTGCATGTGTGCATACAATGTGCATGTATGATGTGCATGTGCGTGATGCGCACATGCGTATGCATGTATGTAAGCATGTTGGTGTGCGTGTACATGTGTTTCTGTGTGTATGTGCCTGTTTGTATGTGTGTGCCTTTGTGTGTCTGTATATGTGTGCACGTATATATGTGCATGTGTGTGCACACGTGTCCGTGCATTTGTGTCTCTGTATCTGTGTGTGGATGTGTGTGTGTGTGCATGCACGTCTGTACGTGTGCAAGTCTGTGTGTGTGTCCGTGTATGTGTGTGTGTATGTCTGCATGCGTGTGCGCACGTCTGTGTGTATGTCTCTGTTTATGTCTGTGTGTTCGTGTGTGTGCATGTTTGTGTGCGTATGTGTTCGTGTGTGCATGTGTCTGTATATATGTGTGTGCGTGTCTGCATATGTGTGATTCTCGCATGCATGTGCATATGTGCACGTGTATGTATATATGCGTGTGTTTGTGTGTATGTAATGTGTGTGCATGTATGTGTGTGTGTTTGTGTGTATGTATATGTGTATACATGTGTGTGTTTGCATGTGTGTGCTTGTGTATCTGCATGTGTGTGAACGTGCATGTGTATGTGTGTGTATGTACACATAAAATCCCTTCCATCTGCTTAAGTCCACCCCGAAGTGGTTGCTTCACAACCAGAGGTTAGCACTAGGCATAGAACAGATGGCAACTGTTTGCACAACTATCAGTTTTGCCCTGCTATGAAGTTTGCATGCTTACCTTTTATTAAATAAACAGCAATGCCGAAAGATGCACTTCACCCACAGCCATACAGTACTCTTCCACAGGCATGTAAGGTTACGAGTACAACCAAGCTAAACCTCCGGTCAAATACATATTGGATAAGTCTTATTCTATGGATCCTGAATAATAACAGCTAGGGAAAGAAAACAACTAATGTATTTGGGCAGGCATGTAAGTCATAGAAGACATCAAAGTAAAAGCTGAAAGTCAGTCAGTAGCATCAACTCAAATTCCCAAACCAGACTAAATTTGGCAAGGTAATCAATCTGATAACTCTGAAATTGCTCTTTCAGGTTGCTGGTATACCCACATAGACACACAACTTTAAATAGTTTGAAGGAAAAATGTCCTCTAGCTTCAGCATTTTTCCTGTACAATGATCTACTTCGTGGGTATGGATATAAGAACTCCACACTGACATTGCAGATAAGTAACAGTGTTCCATGGAAATCTTTAAATAATGCCAACACAAATAAACCAGCTATGCTTTTTCTTCTGTTTTTAAGCAGTTAGGCTACCTCTTACTTGCAAAATCTCTTCACATGTGCAGGAACACATCTTTTAACCAAAGACATCGAACCTCAGCATCCAACAGGACACATGTCTGGTATAGAAACTACCTTACTGTAATTTAGAAAGAATTCATACAATTCTTGAAAAACACATATTGGTGGTTAACTGAGGCATGAACCACAACCCACAGAAAAGCAGTAAAAACTAACTGGAGATAAAACTGAAAACACAGTGGAGAAAAAAGCCATCTCCACAAAACCAATTCTCTGCCTTAAACCTATACCAGGACCATAACACAGCAAATAAATCAGCCATGCTAGTAAGCACTTGAGGCTGAAGCCAGGCACACACAGGGTAGCAAAATGAAGGCAGCAAATCACAACTCCAGGTGCATGGCCACATACATTCATCACGCCATGCAAGAATGGAATCAAGCCATCAAGCTGGACAACCTCAGGCAGTACACAGCACACCACCACAGATAACCCTAACACCAGTCCCACACTGCCACAGATGCCTTGACTTACCAATGCAATTTTCTTTCAAACCTGCCTCATTTTACAATCATCAGAACAACAGAAAAAGAGATAGATCTCTTGTGCCTTTCCTGAGAGAGGACCTGCTAGGGGAGAAAACCATCAGATCCAATTAGTCCCAGAATTCTCTATCTTTCATATGAAATAACATGATCCCATTTCCCATACAACTCAAATCCTAAAATCACACATAACTACTAATGAAAGATACTGATTGATTTCAGTTGACCAAAAGGGTTTAAAACCAATGACAATTTAACAGGTGAATCCAGCGTCAGAATAGACAAATCCTCAATTTTAACGTTACTGAAAGCTTTTTCTTGGCAGTGTTTATTCATAAAGCTAAAAATACTGTAAAAATAATTAACTCCTCTGCCACATACTCCTACTCTCAAGATACTTATCCACCTTTGACAAATTCCACATATTTGTATGGAAATACTTGTTGAAATAAAATAGTACTCTATAAATACTGATTTCTTTTTTAAATGCTTCATCTTCCATTTACTAAGCTAATCTTGAACTATCATAATGAGAGTTACACCTCTACCTAGGTAAACAGTAAGGTAGCAGTGAGGCTCCTGTAGCAGAGGAGATCATGTCAGATAATCCAAGTTTTTCAGGTTAAGTATTTCATCTTACCCGTAGATCTTTTCTCTAAATAAAATCAGTCTTACCTTTCCACTCAGTAAACTCATTTCAATGACCTGCATGGCACGTATTTCTTTAAATAATGAAATAATTATACAGTTTTACTTTATACTTACTATTTTTCAAATTACAGACATTTCTTATTATGATGTGACAGCTGACAGATATACATACCCTGATACCCTACAGCAATAGTTCTTAAAGCTTCATACTCAAACACACTTACATTCAGCTCTACAGAACGCAGCAGCAACAGTACCTACTCCCCTATATAAAATTCGGGACTTCAGTGGATAAAGAGGGTCTTCTCCAAAGGAGCAGCAACACAATTGTGTGCCTACTGCAAATATCCAAATACTTATGGACGTACTACATATTCTGACAGAAAAGCTGGTGTTATTTAAAAAAAACACATCAGTGGTCACTTCCATCAGCTCTGAAGAAGAGACACCACCTCATTTCAGCATTACTATTTATAAGGTATGCAGATATTACTACAAGTCTAAATTAATTTCTAGGCATTGCTACATGGAAAGACTACCAGGCACATCTAGAGGAAAAGTAACATTATAGCTGAGAAACTAAATGCCCAGCATCAGTGTTATACTTCATTGTAAATCCAGTGTGAGTTTATAGAGCTGCATTGCAAAAAGAAAAATTAAAGTCAGTTGCAAACTGAGCAGACTTCCAGCTGCCAATCTCTAAAGCTGAAAGCACATGAAGGTACATCTAACTAAACACATCTAACAACTATTTTTCAGTCTATTTCCTTCTACAAACTTTTTTAAATACGTTATGACATAGTTCCATGACAAGTTTGGTACATGTAGATTAAAGCTGGATTGTATCATCTTGAAGATCTTTTCCAACCTTAACAATTCTATGTACATAAATTAAGGAATTTTGTGGCCTTGGCTCTCAGCCAGTCACACATCAGCTGCTCTCTCTTCCTCTGCTCAACAGGACAATAAAGAAAATAAGACAGAAAAGTGTATGGGTCAAGTTAAAGAAAGAAAGATCACTTATCAATTAGCACTAGGGGCAAAACAGGTTCAAGCTGGGGAAAATTTATTTAATTTGTGGACAATAGAGTTGGCTAGTGAGAAATAAAGACTAATTAAAAACACTCTTCCTCCTGCTCAAGCTCAATTTTATTCCATTCCAAATCCCTCTGCAACTTCCCTGCTACCAGTAATATCGAACATTGTGCCCTTTCTTAAATATGCTTTCTCCAAGACACCACAATCTTGGCTGAGGGTCTCAGCTATGTCCTGCAGTGGATCCACTGGAGCTGGCTGTGTCTGTTACAGGACATCCATGGATGGCCCTTCCTTGCATAGGACACCTCTGCAGCCCACCTCTTCCAGATCCCAGTCTCCCTCAGCCAGTGTAACCATACTTGCTGAAGGGGAAAAATGTCTGAGAAGGACTTCAGTGAAAAAACACAAACTTACTGAACCATATAAAATACGACTTGTTTACCCAGTTGTTTATGAGCCTCAACCTGGACTGCAGCTTTAGAGAGCTGAGGAAAGCAGACAGCTAACCACTTTGTAAGAAAAGACAGATTTTTATTTCTGTTTATAGGTACTTTCAGCAAACCAGGCCTGCAGCCATAGAGCCTGGACTCAGCAAAGCTACACCCGTCAGACAGCAGCACAGGCTAGAGAAGCAGTGGAAACCAACCTGATTTCTTCTGACAACTTCAGCCAAATTAAACAGAGGCTCAAAATCACCAGCATTACATCTGTGTGTAACCAACAGCAGGTAATGAAGGCTTGATTCAAACACGTTATCTACATCCCACACTGGTTCTGCCTTATGACGTTTTACATGGGCTTACACATCATGTCTGCACATCCAGACAAATATACTTAACGGATAATTGCCACTGGCTATGAGCACTCCAGTAATGCATAATGAGTACAATATAGTAAAATGAAACATTATGGCTCTGATAAAGCCTGATTATAGAGGCTCTTCAAGTGCTTTAGTGGTTCATGTAGGGCTATGTATGCTGCTGCAACTCCAAAAACCCAGGATTCATGCTGAAGTGAAACATATAGAACACCTGAGGCTTCAGAAGGCATTCTGCCAAATCATCACCTGCAAATACAATAATCACAATTATTTTAAGCACTGTGTCTGTGGAAAGAAATCTTCAAGTTAATTGCCACATACTTCAATTATTTCGAACTTAAAAAAAAGTGTTTGTTATCTTATAAATATATTGCAGAAAAACAAGTCCTAACTGTCCTACCACCAAAATACATCAATACAACTCTATATTTTCATATATAACTTCTCTCAATATATGCTCTGTCGTGTCAAAAACAAATGCAGGTAGCTTCTAGAAGTTTCTGGTAAGTATCATTAACTCAATGAAGACAAAATAATACCTCCCGCAGGCATGCACTAGAACTACATGGTTTCAGTGGAGTCCTTAAACCTTAGAAGCTAGCTTTACAAATTGTTTTGGAAGTATCTTTTGCTCAAGAGTCTATTTAAGCAGCTTCACTTGCTTTATTTGGATGTTACCTGAACAAGTACAGACAAGCACAATACCAAACTGCACGAGACATCTTTTAGCAGTACCATCAGAGATAAAAACAAACCAAGCCATTCTAGTTGTGCATACCTAGGAAAGAGTATGTGTTTTATATATGCAAGTATAACATCTTCAAGGGTTAAAATAATGTGCAATGCTGCTACTTTGTCTCCTAGGAGACAAACAAATAGGTCTGGAAGCAACTACACCTAAACACAGTGAAGAAGCTGACAAGGAGTTAACTGCATATAGGAAGAAAGTTCCTATTCAAAAACATTGAGGCAGACAGAAATCAACAGCCTTAGACAGACAAGATACCTAGAAGGTGGATTACCAAACTTCAATCTAAACAGAAAGGATTAACACACCAACCACTCTGTTAATTCTCTTGTGAAATTACATTACTCCAGCAATCCTAAATCAGGACAGAGAGATTAAGGACTCATGAAAAACACCACACTGTCTTGGGTTATGGAATCAAGAAGTTTGTATTCTATTTTCATCTGTTGAAAGCAGTTGAGAAGCTGTATGGTTTTGGTTTTTTGTAACTTCAGGGGGATGGGGGGAGTGAATGCCTGACCCAATTGTTAAAACCAGGTGGGGCAATATGTCTTGGCATGGGGGAGTNACTCTCTGCAAGACCTCCTGCTTCCCGCCCTGCGGAGCTCCAGGCCGCTCCCTCCTGCCTGCCGCTACCTCTGTCTGCGCCCGCACCGAGGAGGTCTCTCTCTCCACAACAGCCGCTCCGGAAAAAAAACTGAACTGTGACAGGTTTTGCTTTGTCGGGATCCCTAGGACTTTTTCTTTTGACTGGTTGTTTGGGTGTACTGTTGGGTTTTCTTAGTGTTCTTAATAAAGAATTGTTGTTCCTTTTCCCAAATCTTTTGCCTGAAGGCCTTTAAATTGAAAGAATTTGGTACCTGTCTTCCTAAACCAAGACACACACCCAGCCAGAAATTTCAACTGACATAATGTTGTGTTTGCAGCATAACAAAATGTTGTAGTTTGAAAATTGCCAAATTTCCAGGTGTTGATTTTTCTGCTTTTATGTGAAACAGTATTTTTCTTCTGAAGCTAGAGAGCGCTATCGCATCAGACCCCTGGGTCGGTGTCTTGACTCTACTGCTGATCGGTGAGCAGAGTCTATAAAAGGGAGTGAACTTCCTGATTTTCTTCTTTTCCTGTCTCTTTCAAGACAAAATGCTCTGCTGGACTAAGTACAGCCTCCTCTCCTCAGGGCCAGGGCAAAGACAAGGCCCATCCACTGCAGCCCTGCCACTACATAAGTTGGGGGGCAGCCACCCGAAGGCTGCAGATGGAGTAGAGCCCTTGTACTGCAGCTGCAATCCACTGTGGGATCCAGCCCTGATCAGGTTCCTGGCAGAATGCCAAAGCAAGGAGCTGCTGCCCATACACTGTTCCTGCAGCTTGATTATCTCTGAAGATCAAGAGAAAGTGGTGAGCTCTTCACCCTTTCTGTCCCTCAGAATTGTAACCACTTGGGAGATGAGAAAAAGAGAAAGGAGATAGAGAAAAAGGCCCTGGAGCAGGCCCCTGAATCAGGCCTATTTACCAACAGGCATGGCAGCAATGACTTGCCTCTGACCCTACCTGGGCCGGACAGCAGATGCTATATGATCTGCCACTGAGAGACCCTAAGATACTGATCTCTTAAACCTTTGGTAAACAGAAGGAGACTGGGATTCTGTCTGTTTCCACATCTGAGATGCTGCTGGCCATGGTCACATTGCTAAGAATTCCCAAGACAAGTTAGAAACAAGCCTGAGACACACAGGGGAAGATGGCGTCTGCAAGAGGCCTGGCAAAGGAACTTTTCCACAAGTATCACGATGCGGGTGGAGGGGATGGGTGAATTCCCCCTCTGGTTAGAGTGTTAGTGTACACTTTCTTTTCCAAGGCTCTCATCTGAAACCCAAAACCGATGTGTTAGCTGTCTCCCATTTTTCTTACAGTGTGTGTATGGCATTGTTATACAGTCTCTGATTTTCTTTTTTTTTTTTTTGTTTGTACTTAGAGGTTTTTCATTTTCCCATTGGTGGTGGGTTCAGTAAATTTTTTTCTTTTTTAGCAAAGTTGCTTCATTGCTTCTTGAATTCTTGCCAAGAGCTGGCTGGTGTGCCTGCAGGCACCAACCCAGAACCAATCTAGCCTATCATTTTAACCAAGGACACCAAAGCTGCAACTGCACATCTTGCAGACAAATTCAACTTGTCCAGAAAAAAACAGTTCATGAATCAAAATCTTCATGAGGCTCAATACATATCAATTAGAACCTGATCAGACACCAACTGAGGTGGCTTCAGATAGATAGTCTGGGGGAAAACACCACTAATGCTCAAGCCAGCAAGGCTCCTACTGACAAGCCCTGAAGCAAACCCAGTTGCTGGACAATTGGTAGCGTACAAGGTCATTGTCCCTTTGGATCAGACTAGAGCTGGTCTTAAGTTCATTCCCCTGCAACACATACAATGTGAACACTGCCCACAACACAAGGCATTTTACACTGCAAATCCTCATCCCTTGCTTTGTGCTACTTGCTTACACAAGCAGGCCTCGTTCATTTGTAGGAAAGAGATTTCTGTGAAAATTCAGACATCAGACAACTCTAGCATTGTTTATACAGAAGCTGCACACAAGAAGTTTCAGTGTAAGAACAACTTTTCTACAACACAATCTATTAAAACTCCCAGATGGAAAGAATTAAAGGAAAGGCATTAATGTAATTATGGGCAGATGACTAGCATTAAGGTAATTTGTTCATAACAAAAGGGGGAGGGGGGGGCTGTTTCTTTTAAAGAAATTCAATAAGCATGTAAGGTTCAGTAACCGCAACTAACTACAGGCAAGACATTAGCACTTACTCTGAGAAACGTCCCCAGCTTGTCCTGGATTAGAGCCCAGGTCCTCATAGATCTTCAGTTTGTTAATTAAAATTCTGTCTTTGTTTTCCAGTGACAGACCTATGACTTATCTACATTTGTTATCTGCAGTTTCAACAACTTACTTTTTTTCCTTAATTTAATTATCATGCCAAAAAACACTACTTATGAGTGTCACGTTGGGAAAGCAGAACTGAAATGAAGGTGCTTTATCTCCTGCAGCTATAAAACATGTCTCTACCTGCTTTTAAGTCATCAAGGAGCATATAGCTGTGAGGCTACTCCTCTACTGTGTGCAAGGTACAATGCCACAGCTCCTAGAGCAGCTGCTTCCTAGGTAGCACATGCAGGTAAGGTAATTCATGGCTGTAAAAGCAGGCTCGCACTTCCCAGATGTTTGGGTGGTTACCAACATACCAAAGTCCAAATGCACTTCTTTGCCTCACCCTCAAACAAGTTTGCACCTAAAGTGCCTGATGTGTGGTTTTAAGTTTTTACATATTTTTAACAGACTCTTCCTTCATTTTGTGTCTAATGGCCCTGTTAATACAATATTAAGAGCAACATACTTAGAAGCATAAAGTTCATTGAACAGTACAAAGACAGTTTTTCCCTAGAGCACATCATCAAACCTTAACTGAACCACTCTCCTCCTTTCACACCCTTATCCTACACGTGTAATTTAAAACCAAGCATTCAGAATTTGGATGGGGAGACCACAAAAGGAAGTGCCAGGAGGGAAGGTAAGACTCAGCATTGCATGATAGCACTGGAAACCACTACTGACATTCTCCAACTCGTGTCTTCTTTCTGAGAAGACATGATGCCATTTAACTATCTAATGGATTACACATGCTCTCTCAGTAGATCTTGGCTAACATTGTAATTGCAACACCCTGCTGTGGTTCAGGAAACTTAAAAACCTCACCAAAACAAGAAAGTCAATGACTGTCACTGCTCTGCAATGACCAATAAGTAATAGACAAGTTACCGCCTCGCAGTTTCAGCTAATCAGTCTGTACTTTTAGAAAACGCATGTCTACATTATGTACAGCCAATTCAATATGCACTAGTTTGCTTGCCACAGAGCAGTTCCAAGGAAATCAATGGCATTTTTAACTTTGGAACATGTCCTCCAGTAGTCTAATGTGTTAACAACATGGGTATTTTAAAAAGTGGGAAGAGGAAAGAACCATTGATAACAAGTTAAAACACATTCAGAAGCTTTACATTAGTCCATCTACTTATTGAACCCATAAAGGTGCAATTGAGTTAAAGGACTGCCCTATGACTTTTGCAAACAGTCTGTTGTATTGGCTAGCTTAGAACAAAGTATATCAGGCACAGTTTGTCCTGCCCTTCCCTGTCATGTACTGTGCACACAGAACATGAAGTACAGCATGAAAGACATCTGAAACAGTTTTGTTATATGGTCTGAATAGCAGCTTTACAAAGAAAGGATCCACTGAGCCATAGCTACAGCATTGTTACATTCCACTTAAAGTTTCTTGAAGTAACCATGAAAATCAAACTAACAGTTTAGTGCAGTAGTTCATCTGTTCCCCTCTCTCTTCCTCAGCCTCTTCCTCAGGGCTGCAGGGCTATTAAAAACAAAGGGATCATTAATAGTCTAGATGCAATTAATTATACAGTCCAATTATCAAGTCAACATGGCATTCCCTCTAGGAATTAAATATAAAATAAAAAAAAAAACAAAAAGAGGATGTATTGAGTTATACAAGAGAGTTGTTATAATAAAACACCACAAAATGCATCTCTCCTGACTACTCAGGTTGCCATTCTCTAATGAGTTATTTTCATCCACACTTAATTACAGAGATTTTTGTAGGTTGTGCATAGCTTCTTTCTTTTCTTGCTTCTCCTGAAAGTCTCTTTCAAAGCTGTTTGGTCAGCAAATGAAAAAAAAAAATTTATTAGTTCAAGACTATAGGTGACACCAATTAAGATCGAAAAAAAAGGCACTGAGTTCATGCCTGGTTTGCCTGGTTCCCATTTAACACATAGAAGCACTTGGTAAAGAAACTTATACTGAATGCTGTTTACACAGCAGGACACATAAGCTTTAATCCTTGACATACTTGTAATTCACCTCCAAACAGCACAAATCCATCACCTTAATTACATCTATATAGTAGGGCAAAAAATTCACTGCTTCTCTGCTGGAGCAGGACAGTCTTCGAGCTGGGAAGTTTGGTAAAATCATCCCATTCAGCTACAAATGCACAAGCTAAACTTCATTTGGCTCGGTAAAGCAAAAGCTGAGACAGGTTCCTTGCTTCCAAGTGCAATTTCTTTGCCACCACTCCCCCACGTTTGTCACTTGCTCAGATAGCTTGTACTCATGTACCTCCATCTTTTTTTCTTCCTCTCTATCACTACACAAAAAGCAATCAGCATTTCATTATTTTAAGGACAACTATCTCATCAGTCATATATCTTAAAACCAAACACTAAACAACTATTAAAAGCTTGTTTCAAAACCAATTTTAAACTCTGCAGCTGCAAAAGAAGAGCTCAAAAAACAAATCGTTAAAGCTTGAGGTGGCTAGACTGCAGAGAATTTGAAGCTCACATCACTGTTCTTAAAGGTGCTTAGCAGTAGTTTACATGGTACTGCTTGTGCTGATATAACATTGAGAACCTTTCCACAAAACCTAGATAGCTGCTGTTCTTCTTACCATAAAAAGAAATTTAAAAACCCAAAACAAACCCCAAAGAATGCACAAACCACAAACAGAGGAAAAAAAAAACCCCCAACCACAAATACATTTCATTTTCATCATAAAAACAATTGGTACTTTTCTCAAAGCAAGGCCTGAAGGGGTCGTCTCCCAGCCCATCATCAGAAAAGGCAAAGGTTGTTGCACTGACATTCTTAATTACAGGCACCTGCTTCACCATATTAGGCACAAAAGAAAAACCAGCCTGGTGTCAGAGCAATTCTGCCTAAGGAAGCTCTAACAGAAAACTTTGAGGTCTTTGTTCGCATCACTAATTTTCTTGGATTCAGCACATTCCTTTTTATAAATCCCCAAATTCTGCATTTCAGGTTTTTACCTCTAAAACAAGGGTATCATCTTCTCATGCTTTGTACAAAGGGCATTGCTTGCTAACATTGCCAGCTCCAGGTAACCCAACAGCAAGATCAATTGACATGTATTCATGTTTCAGCATGACTATATTTGAGATCACATTTGTACGTTGGGGACAGGGTTAGAGTGCATAATTTGTAACAAAACCAAGACAGAAGTTGCCCCTTACACAGTTTGTTGCAGTAAAAGGCTTATCTAACTGATCAGTTTGCTAGCTGGAAAATCTCATTTGCATTGCATTTGACAGTGCTCATATTTTATGTCTCAAGATGTAGAACTCTTTCATCCCTTTGTGTAAACTCAACTTTACTCAGAGCAGCCCCGTTATAGAGAGCTTCCTCACAATACAAGAGTTGAATCACATTGTTATGTTCACTGATGCAAAGTTCAAAGCAGCTTATGTCTAGCCGAAATGCTGTAAAAGGCAGCAGGCTATCCTGAACGCAGGCCATCCTCCTACAGTACTGCAGCTTTTCAGAAAACATGTTTCTCTACATTTCATTTCACAGTTGAATATACAGAATCTAAGTTATCATGAAGGTTAGCCGCAGGACTATGTCCACCTACCTGAAAAACTTAAAGGGAGATAAAGGCCCACTCAACATTTCTGCAAAGGTATTCAAATTTTGGTTTGAAGACTGTAATTATCAGGTCTTGACCCACCTCTCTCCAGGAGGATATGAATAGTTCTGGCACATGAAAACAGGCATGTTATTCAGTGCATGAATCTGATTTTTCAGGTCTCACTACAAGCGAGAAGGGAGATACTCTAGTTATCGGTTTATTTATACTCATGTCTTTAACAGAAGCTCCAGAGAGCCGTAAATATTACTATTCTACAGATAACCTAAAACCTCAGGCAACAGCACACAGCTGTGTTTGATAAAACCCTCAACTATGTGTCTCTTCTCATCCCAGACTATTTCTTAGATAATAAAAGTGCATATCAGCATACTCCTTGAAGGTCTATTTTAAACATCCTGTGTGCAGGATAGGAGTCAAACACTCATTTTTTCAGACAAAGAGCAACTCAAAAAAGTTTCTCATATGATTCTTGAGCCAGCCATACACACTTAAAGTGTAAAGCACTAAACTGTATAGGTACGTAAGAGTACCTAAACACACACAAGCAATGCCATTCCCCTGGCTCATGTGACACAATAAGTTTTTTGGCTGCCTTAGGCTAGATGAGTGTTTATTTAATCCTACTGTAGTAATTTAAACCCTGAAAAGGAAGATTCTAAGGATCACAGTATAACAATTAATTATTTAATCTTTAGGTAGCTGTTAACATTCAGGGTATGCTACAACAGGAAATGATCTGTCCTCACCAATTATCACTGCCAGAGACAAGTATGTCTGAAACAAAAAGAAAAAACTACATCACACACAGTCTAAGCATGTCCCATGGCTAGTACTTCAACAAGGTAGAGGGTGAAAATAAAAGCATTATAACTAGTAAGGTCACAATGACATTTTGGCAGAACTACCACCATGGCTATTATGTACGAATGCAAATGTAAGCATTGCCATCACAGAAGTGGTGAAAAATACCACCAGAGGCTGGAAAATACCTCTAAGATCAAGTTCAGCCCATGACCTAAGATCACCACAATCACCTAGAATCACCTAGACCCTGGCACTAAGTGCCACATCCAATCTTTTCTTAAACATCTCCAGGGATGGGGACTCCACCACCTCCCTGGGCAGTGCATTCTAATGTCTGAACTCCCTTTTCATGAAGAAGTGCATCCTAACATCCAAAGTAAACCTCCCTTGGTGCAGCTTCAAGCTGTGCCCTCTCATCATCACTAGTTGCCTGGGAGAAAAGCCTGTACCTCGCCTGTCTACTACTTCCCTTCAAGTAGCTATAGAGAGCGATAAGGTCCCCGAGTCTCCTCTTCTCCAGGCTAAACAACCCCAGCTCTCTCAGACTCTTCTCCTAAGCCTTTCCCTCTAGTCCCTTCACCAGCCTCTTTGCTCTCCTCTGGACCTGCTCCAGCCCTTCAATACCTTTCTTGATGCAAGAGGCCCAGGACAGTACTCAAGGTAAGGTTCCTGCTGGCCACATTGTTCCGGATACAAGCCAGGATGCCACTGTCCTTATGTGTCACCTGGGCACACATATTTAGCCAGTTGTCCATCTTCCAGGTCCCTCTCTGACAGGTCATTCTCCAGCCACTCATCCCTGAGTCTGCAGTACTGCATGGGGTTGCTGTTGCCAAAACGTAGGACCTTGGCCTCATTCTACTGGCCTCTGCCCATTGATCCTGCCTGTGTAGATCGCTTTGTAGCATCTTCTTCCCTTCCACCAGATCAACATTCCCCTTCAACCTGGTATCATCTGCAAATTTACTAAGAGTAGATTCAGTCCCCTCATCCAGGTCAGTTCACATACTGTTCATGTTATCATTACTGCTTACTCTGCATTTCCACCCCTCCCCCAAACTACACTGAAGTTTTGTTGGTTGAAGATCTCGCAGACAATGCTGGAAGTTCTCTAGATCCCCTGTGGACATATGCTTAAGAACAAACCTGTGTAACTGCAGCTTTAGGAGCGATACTTTCTTTACCACCCTCTTGATCATGTTATGAACACTTTCATGACAGGATCTCAACTTCACAGTTAACTTCACTTTGTTTCTTTAAGAAAAAAAAAATAAGCCATGTGAGCTTTTAGATGCCCTTGTACAATACAGATTTGGAAGCCGCATCAAAATAAGCATACCCCATGTCAGACTGAAGTATTTTAAAACATTTTCAATGAGAGAAACTAATGGCATTAGCATCACTTGCCTCGATAAACCTCATAAAAACATATTTCCTGTTTACAGTCACTTTTTTTTGTTGTTGCCAAAGGAGGACTAGTGTAAAGAACACAAACACAACAGAAACCAAAATGGGAAAATCCATAATTTTTTTCAATTTATTCCTTTCTCCATAATCCTAATCTGATATTGACCACCCACAGACAGTAGAAGCAGCCAGATTACAATAGAAAACATGTTGCTGCCCTCATTTCACAATCTGGAGGGTTCTATTCCAACTAGAAGAGTTTAAAGAGAAATCTTTAAAAAAAACTAAATCACTGCTGTGTTAGGAATGAGGTGAGCCATCCTCTATGCAGTGTTTTTGCCTTGTATGCCCTTCACCATGCAATCCCATCCTGCCTGCTTCTGTCAGCAGTTAACCACTCACATCACAAAAGCATAAGCATATAATCTTCGATTCATTTGAGCTTCAAGGGTTTGCTGTGCACAGCATCTCCATGCACTGATGTTCCAGCAGCAAGGTCCTTCCCCGAATGACGCTAAAGGCACATTTAATTCTCACACATCTAAGGTCTCAGAGTAAGACATTATAAACATTTTTAACAACTGATGGCAACAATCTTATGAACTATCATTTACTCTTTGTTACACAAAACAACAGACTACTTTTCTTGGGTTATTAGGTACATTTTTTAAAAGTTGACATTTATGGAACAGTAGGAAGAATTAATAGTAACAGGAATAAGTGAAGCATATACCTTTTCTTCCCTCCTTGATGCTCCTCCCATTCATCTCCAAAAATGGCCCCTTCCAGTGTGACACTCAAAAGACCAGTTATCCACTTTTAAGTTCTGTTCTTTTTGGTAAAGTATAAATGTTCACATTGTTCTTCAGAAAAAGATACAAAACTCACAATGGACCACAAACTATAAAAAAGTAGTCTGGGCTATGTAAACAATATCAATGCTTGACAGATCTCTGAAATAATCTTTCCGCCCTTGTCAGCGATGACAAGTCCCAAATCCTATTTTCTGATGTCATGCTGCAAGACAGATGGAATGTCCACAGGACAATAATGAGATCTATCAGATGTCTCAAAACACATTCTATAAGGGAAGATTAAAGCCACCAGTGTGTTTAGTCTAAAGAAAAGGTCTAGGAGAAGGCAAGATCAAGAGTTGTCAAGTGAGTAGTATACAACATCACAGAAGAATAAACACTTCCACCAGAATACCACGTGAAGGCATTACACATGGAAAAAGATGTATGTTGTCAATTTAATAATTTCTAGATTTAGTTTGAAAATACTTTCTCCATCATGGCTTTTAACCAACAGCTAAAGTAGCCACAAGAGAGGTACTAGGATAATCATCTTCTGTTTTCAAAATAAGGGATGCTGAATGGCCATGACAACCGATTCAATTCTGATACACTGGCAACAGGAACAAGGCAAGAGGAGAAATGAAACCTGGAAGAGCAGCATCAAGCGCTGGGGATCCATGAAACAAAAAGAAGTAAGAAACAGAACATTGCAAAAAAACACAGAAATTTTCATTACTTTACAGTAATTAGACGGGATGTCAATGTGAGAATTGAATCTTCAGACACCTTTCTGTATATCAAATATTTAGCCCGTCACATCACCTCTACATTCAACTCAGACCTTAGCGTTGCATTTTCCCGGCACCCTTAACAGTTTCAGCATGCAGTGACACAGATGCCCTCTCAGTTTTAAATTAACATGCACTCATTTACTTCTGCAATCTAATGCATTGTGGTGCCCTTTACCAAAAGTAAGGTGGATTTGTCAGATGGCTCTGTAGGTAGGCAGGAATTCAGCTGCAAGCAGTGAGAACACCAAAATGGAAGGATAGGTAAAACAAAAGCACAAAACACAGACACAAAAGACTGGTTTGAGACAATGAAGAAATGTAGCAAAGGGGGACAAAAGCAAGGGAAAAAGTTTACATATCCTAAGCAATCTTTCCCAATACATTAAGATGAGTTTATGCTTCTGCTTTCTAGCATCGCTAACTGCAGGCGATGTATGAGATTACCCATACAGAATTTCTCAATTCCAAAGAATGCAACGTTGACTTCTTTCTTGGGCTTACTTTCCCTATACTTTCAACTCAAAAGGTGTATGTAATTAATCTCCAAAGCATGAACAGAAATAACTATCCTTAACCATAAGTTAAGTGGTCTGCCACTGGCTGTGAGCTCAGCTAACAAAACAGACAGTCTTTGTGCATTGGTGCATGGTATTTTGCAGCCTTACCAAGTGAGCATCAAAATCACTAGACACTAGTTATCGTAAGCACGACCCCCAGCCCACATGTGCAAGATCAGCCAAGAAGCAGGATATATTAATTATCTACCAGTGAGCACAAAGCTAACAGCAGCTAGAGAGAGCTCCTACTCAGGTAAGTAAAGCAAGTTCACAACTCTCTAAAAATAAATAAATTATGTGGATATATCCACATTCATTCTATTATTATCATAAATGCACTTCACTGTAAATACAGCCCACCATTTGTAGGCTCGTCCAGTTAAAACAAAGACAGAAAAAAAGGGACAGAAGAAGAGATGTTCACATCCAGCTCACTGCACTCTGTCCTACAGTTTATCAGGTCAACAGAGGAGGTATCAGGGAACAAAAGAGAAAAGAGGAGCTATAAAAACAGCCATTACTGTGGAGGGGAATATTCCTGGGAAACGCAGCTTAACTAGTTGCATGTAACTTCAACTAGTTCTTTCAAAATACCAGATCTTGCAAAAAAAAAAAAAAAGGTAAAAATCAAAACCTCAGCATCTTCGTAAATCCAGTACAGAATGCAGAACCACCACTCAAGACCAAATTTAAAAGTTGACCAAAAGGAAAGGTAACTCAGCCATACAAATAATGTAAACGAGAGTATTCTGAGGCAGGTAAAGCAGAAATCAGAAACAACAACGCACTTGGTTTGGTAGTCAACACCTTTAAGAAGCTTGCAACAACAAAAATTTGTCTCAAACACAGGCGGGTCACTTTACTGTCACGACGGCGGGGGTTTTGTTTTGCTTTTTCCAGACTGTAGTTAATAGATACTGCGGCTAGATCAGGGGGAGGGCAGGGAACACGTGTACCCGCAGATCACGCTACAGATCCATCACCCACGAAGCTCCTTCATAATGCAAAGCCTATCACTAGGTCTCCCAAGAGGATTTAGTGTAGTTCAGGAGATTGCCCATAGCTTTCGCCTGACATTGAGGAGTTTGCTTTAGAGCAAGCAACGCGATCCAGAGGTGACACACCGGGAAAAACCAAGGTTCTTATACTGGAGAGCACCTCCTTCCACGCAAAACGCCCCAACCCTCAATACAGGCAGCCAACAGGGATCAGAATCGGGAAGCAGAACCGAGACCGCTCCCCGAGCGGAGCGCGAACGGACAGCCCCGGGTGGGCACGAAGCGGCTTCCGCCGCGAGGGCACCGCCGTCCCGACCCCGGGGGGCACTCCGGGATACGGGTTCCCTGCACCGCCGATGTCTCCGACTAGCCCCACGCACCTCCTCATCCTGCACTTCCTCGTCCCGCTCCTCCAGCGACACGCTGTCCTCCGCCCGCTCATCGCGGCTCTCCCGCTCTTCGCCCGGCCGCCGCCGCCTCGCCTCCGCCCAGCCGGGGACCGCCGCCATCCCGTCGCTACCGCCGCCGCCGGGCTCCCCCTCCTCCGAGAGAGTTTCCGAGCCAGAGGAGGAGTCGGAGCAAGAGGAGCCGTCGTGACCGGAGCCCCGCGGCCGCTCCGGAGCAGCCGAAACTTTCTCGGCCATGGCCAGGGGGCTCAGAGACGCGCCTCCCGCATCCCCTCACACTCCTGCTGCCGCTTTCCGGGCCGACCCAGGCTCCGCTATCTGCTCAGGGCAGCGGGAGGTACCGGCGGCAGGGGCGGAGCCGGCTTGGGCGGGGCCACTGGCTCGGGCCGTGGGGAGGGGCGCGGGCCCGGCGGAGAGGAGCTGTGGGCCTTGGCGGACGTGCGCACAGGTAGCAAGGAAAGGGGACGGTACGGACGGGGCTGCTGCGGGAGCGGAGAGGTACGAAGGCGGCGCAGGACACCAGCAGACCGGGTTTACCTGTGGACGAGGGGCCGGTGCGGGCGATGAGGAATCTCCCACGCTGCCCCTTTCCGCGAGCGGAGGTGGGGGCGAGGTGGTCCCTGCCCACGCAGCCAGGTCGAGCGCCCGCCCCCCCAGTGGCAGGGATAGCGGGGTCTACCAACGCCCGGGAGGCGTCCAGCTCCGGCAGGAAACCAGAGTATTAAGGAGGAGCAGGAATTTCAGTTGGTAGCGGAGTTTCCTCGTCCCTTCAACCAGCTGTGTATCTCAACAGTTTTGCCAGCTGCGAATTGTTTGCCAAAAGCTATAGAATCGCGCTTATAGTTTTGCAACAAAGACAGTCACTTTGATAGTTCGGCTGTGAAATGGCCGTTGACATTGGCCAGGTTTCCGGAGGCATTTAAACCAAAGCAGATCAGAGGAGTTAGGCAACTGAACACTTCTGCAGTGTTCAGTTGACTCATAGACTTCATCGTTAAGGCCTTCAGTTGACCTGTCAGTTATTTTTTTTACTGATGTCTACACTGACAATGTAGGTCCTAATGTCATACAGACCTGTAAACACTAAAGCATTATTTGGTTCAGCCTTGTGAAACCCAGCATCCCTTGGGCTAATCCAGTTGTAGAATCAAAACAGATTAAGCGCTTTGCTAATGAATAAAGTCCCACAGCATTACTCTAGAGTAGTTATCATCATGATTTCTTTGAAAAAGAAATGTGAGCAGAGACCAGTTGTTGGTGTGTTCTAATTTACACAGTAAGTGCATAATGAACATATGAACCAGAATGCAAGTTTTCCCTTTTTCAGATTTTTGACCAGTTTATCCAGTAGTCCTAGGCAGTAAATGGAAAAAGCTTCTTTACTTTTTTAAATCTTAAATTGACTATATTGAGTAATAGATTAATAGTGAAAGAAAAAAACTTTCCAAATCTCAGCCCTCCTCCGCTTTGAACGAGCTGTTAAACCTAAATATTAGGTCGTAACAATGCTGATAGTTCTCTGGTTTCTTGTCAGTACTTAGATCAGACCTTTAAAATGCCTAGGAGTTAATTTATTGGCAAAGAGGATTATGAGAGTAATTAGGGACAGAATTTGACCCAGAAATTTCCCTATACTAATATTTAATGCTAAGGAAACATAAGATCCATGCAGATACACAAAAACTAATTTTGGCTAAATGAATTGTACACATATTAACTCCAAATCTAATTATAATAATTTTAACTGCTCAGAGAAAGAAGTCCTTCCTCAGTAGTCCAGGGTCTGCACACAAGCTCTTGTATCTCTAAAACCTGGATTTACTCATATTTCCCAAGTCCTCCAATTTTAAAGCCAAAACGCCTCTAGTAGGATTCTGCCTCTGATTTTAGTGACATTGTCATAGCAGAAGAACCAGCTGAATTTCCTGCTTAGGAATTCACAATGTGTAAGAGAATTGCCAGGTGGTGAAAGGCAACGTGGCAGGTTTTTGTCATTTCCTTTTCTTTCTCTTACTGCATGAGATGAGAGTAGAAAAAACAGCTTAGCCAAAGCACTTCTGCATTTGAGTTATTATCAGCTGCTACAGCAGCGCCTGTAGTCTGGGTATAGCAAGGCATATATTAGTTACTGAACTGCTCGAATTCATACTGTAAATTGAAATCTGAGAAGGCTTGCAAGGTTTGTCACATTCCTCTAAAGTTACAGAAGACAAGTGACAGTAATGTTCTATTCTGACCTACAGACTATGCTAGATCACAGGTTCTGTTAAAGCAAACAGAAGAGGAGTGCTAGTTTGCTTATAGCTGCTAAAGCTAAAAGCAGAAAAGATAGACATTTACATAGTTTTCCATTCCAGGCAAAGCGCTGTAGCTTGCACTGTGCCATCACAAATTGGTGATATACTTGCATAGAATCATTGATGTTAGAAGAGACCTTCAAGATAAAACCAGCTTGCCCACTAAACCATGTTTTCAAGCGCCAGATTTACACAATTTCAAACACTTCCAGGGATGGTGACTCTACCATTTTCCCGTACGGCCTGTTCCAATACTTGACCACTCCTTTAGTGAAAGTATTTTTCCTAATATCCAATCTAAACCTCACCTGGCACATCCTCAGGCCATTTCCTCTTGTCCTATTGGTATTGACTTGGGAGAAGAGACTGATGCTCACCTCTCTACTACCTCCTTTCAGGTAGTTGTAAAGGGTGCTAAGGTCTCACCTCAGACTCCTTTTCTCTAGACTAAACAACCCCAGTGCCCTTAACTATTCCTCCTAAGACCTGTCCTCCAGGCCCTTCACTAGCTTTGTTGCTCTTCTTTGAACACACTCCAGCATCTCAGTCTTGCACTGAGGTGCCGGAAACTGATTGCAGTATTTGAAGTGAGGCCTCACTAGTGCCAAGTACAGGGTGGCAATCACCTGCTGGCCACACAATTTTTGATGCAGGCCAGGATGTCACTGGTCTTCTTGGCCACCTGGGCACACTGCTGGCTCTTGTTTAGCCAGCTGTCAGTCAACACCTGCAGTTCTCTAGACACTCTCTTAAGCGTGTAGTGTTGCCTGGGGCTGTTACGATTGCTATGTACAACCTGACACTTGGACTTGTAAAACAGTACAGTTTACTCACCCCATTGATCCAGCCTGTCTGGGTCCCTCTGCAGAGCTTTCCTTCCCTCAAACAGATCAACACACCCACACAATTTTCTGTCATCTGCAAACTTGTGGTAAAACACTGAATATTTGGCTTGATTTGATAAGCTTACTTTGGAAACAGGTTTTAAGAAGATGTCCAATTTAATAAACTTTGAGTGCCTTTTGTCAGGCATTGTATTAGTTTGGTGGAGAGTAAGAAGATAACTGTGTAGCTCAGAGTGTCCAGCTTTTTTCTGCCTGTGCATTTACAAGCAGCCATCCCCCAATCTGCTCAGCTTTCCCTTTCTGTCCTTCCCCAGTACATAGAGAAGTCACCTACCCACTCAGTACTGCACAGCCGCAATAAGCTGCTCCTTCTTTCTGACACCTCCACTCTTTAGACAAGTCTCCCTTTCCTTCCAGCAGGGTCACACCTCCACAAGCTGTGGTCATTGCACAAACTGAAAGTGA
Organism: Upupa epops; assembly: GCA_013397515.1. NCBI lineage: Eukaryota > Metazoa > Chordata > Aves > Bucerotiformes > Upupidae > Upupa > Upupa epops. The sequence goes on from VZRI01011802.1 coordinate 22,968, forward strand.
AACACAATATTTTCATAGTTTATAATTAAGGAAAATAGTCCTATAGTTTGGCACAGCTGCTCACTATGTGCACTACTCAGTCCTCTCACATCAGCTAACATAACACAAAACACAGGAAAATGGATTAAATTCGCTCAAGACTCTCTTGTTACATACCAGTTGTATATGCTTGGGAAATACTTACAGTCTGTGTGGTCTTGAAGGACTTGCGGGACAGGCTAACAGAGGTATTGACAAGTTTGACATAAGGTTTCCAGGTGTAATGTAAACACTGGAAAAGAGCATCAAAAGGTACAGAAAAATGGTCAGTATATCACAGCTGTTCATGAGAGCACAAAAATTAGCAGTTTGTAATTAGGTCTTGAAGTTGACGGTCAGAGTCTTTTCCAAGAAATTATTGGGAGGAATCAAAGGAGCAGATATATGGTAAAAATAATAAGCAAGTAAAGTTAACATTGCAGCAGTATATGGAATAAATCAGAGAAAAGTCAGAGAGAAAGACTAAGCAACTTAAGACAAAATTTACAAAGTGTTGTGGTTCAACTCCAGCTGGCAATTGAAACACCACACAGACACTCATTTATTCCACACCTTGCCCCACCATGGAATGGAGAGAAATGAAAAAAAGCAAAACCCATAGGTTCAGATAAGAACAATTTAATAATCCAAATAAACAAAAAATGTTATAATAATTATCATATAATTTAAAGAAACGTAACAAAAACAAGTGAAATAAAACAAGGACAAGTGACCCACAGTTCATTTCTTCACCACGTCACCACTGACCAATGCTCAAGCAGTGACTGCCCCCCAACAGCCAGTTTCCCACATTTTATGTACTGAGCATGATATACAGAGCATCTCTTTGGCTCATTCAGGTCTGTCATTCATTTGGCTGTGCTCCCCACCAGGTTCTTGTGCACATGCCTGTAGGTAGGGCATGTGAAACTGAAAAATCGTCAGCTTGGGACAAGTGCTGCTTAGCAGTGAGTAAAACCAACTGTATGATCAACATTATTCTTGTACTAAACCCAAAACACAGCATTGTCCCAGCTACTAGGAAGACAGTTATCTCCATTGCATCTGAAACCAAAGAGGTGGAACAGTAGTATTAGCAGGGCAAAAATCTGTCTTACATTATAGCTTTAATGGAACAAATGTAAAAAGTAAGAATTTTCTAGTAGTTACTGCATCGGGTTTATGATATTAGTCATGTTCAAATCATTGCCTTTTTGGACTAGGCAGTGTTCCAGCAATTTATGTTTTTTAATATGGCTTAGAATATTATTTTCCCCCTAGATTCTGCATATTTAGGCAAAGGCTGCATCTACAAAAGGCAGTTTTCAAAACATGCTGGTATACTGAAGTAAGCATCTGAGAAAATTCCTAAGCAAGACTAACAGACCTGGCAAATGCATGTCTCTCCAAACAATACACTTACACTACTGGCAACAATAGTGCTCTCTGCTTCCCTCTCTGCATTGTAAATGTGCACTAAGCCTGACCTGGAAGAACCAGTTCTTTGCAAGAGTAAGTCTCCATGCTTACTCAGTTCTTGTCCTCCCTATTGAGACTGCCAACAGCATTGCCAATTAGTGCCAATCCTGAATGCAAATTGTAATATGAATACGTAGTTCAATTTTTAATTCCAGGCTTCTGTGCTGTCGATGTATAAATGTTTCATTAGTGCACTCCTTTCTGTAAGAGGTAGTTCGTTCATTCATATTCCTGCCTTACCTCTGGGAAAAGAAAGCTATCTACTCAAAGTATTAGCAGAAAATGGGGTAACAGGAAATCATACTTCTGGGAGCTCCTCCCAGCTCTAGAATCAGAGGCCTTTTCAAGGGAATTCCGATTGATTGAAAATACATATTTCAGTGCCAAGAAAACATCTTAAATTTTTGCCTGGTGTGCTTTAACTCTACATACTCAAGTGATTTCAAAGATCAGATATTCAAAAGCTTATGTTTGGTGGGGTACAACCCACTGGTGCTGTCTGCAGAATGGAAGTGGGGAAAAAAAAATTCAGTGCCAACTCATGCACAGACTGGGGCAGGCACCACCAGAGATACAGCATGCTTTGGAGTTCCTTTCTTCCTATCTCCAAGGATGTCTTTAGACCTTAGGACAGAACCCACTTCATTCCTTCCCAAGATAATCAATTAAGACTCTCACAATTAAAAAGCTTTTTTGACAACGAATGTGAAGCAAAATGTACTTTCCATAGTACTTGCAGAGCATGAAGCAAGGACATTTGTACAGGCTGATTAGCTTCAGATCATCTCAGAAGGCGTGTTACGTTATAAATCCTAGCAACAATAGGTATATGTGTGAACAGAAACAGCCCATTCAGGTCAACAAAACATTCAATAAATCCAAGAAAAGTACAACGCATGATCTATTAATTGAATATATGCCAAATATATGGTGTCTACTAGGGAGGAAAAACAGCTAGCATAGGCCTTCACCTACTGCAGGTGCTTTTATCAAGTTGAAGTAGTGCTACTGCCTTGTCAGGTAGCGATGATGTAATCAGAACTAAACAGTGTAATTGCTAAAGACACTTTTCCTGATTACTGGCACTTGAGTGGTTGTATTAACACTGCATGAATCACTGTCAGGAGACCTGCAGAAAATCACGCTTAGTGGAAAATGTGTATGCTTTGGCATTTAAAGTTCTGAAACCTTCAGTATAAAGCCAAAAAATACTCTTCAACACTTTAAAGATCAGAGTATCATGAGGGGGTTGTACAGGAACAGAAGGACGCATAGACCACTAATGCCCTTCTCAGGTGTTCCTCAAGTCATTGCTGTGGGGTTACACCACAGTGACTAAACATCATAAATCCTTGCTGCATTTCCAGGCAGATTCAGGGAGGTTGTGAGGCTGCATGCTGGTAGATAGAAGTGATACCACCTTAATTTTACTTCAGACATGTTGTACTGCCAACACATTGTGCAGTTTTTGGACAAGTTTGCTGACAGAGGTGCTGTGTGTCTTGATAGATAACCCTTGAGCCAGAAGCCTTCCGCAAACTCCCTTACCTTCGCAACACCTATGTATCAGTGACATACAGCAGTGTGCCAGCAGAAGTGAAAAGCAGTGTGATCTTGGCAAAGGCCTGTTACCAACTGGCTTACAACAAGGAAGTTACTCATTCTGAGAGCTTTCTTCCAAAATTCACATTCTGCTTCACAAAGTCTGTTCTTTACAAAAACTTCAAAGTCAGTACTAAGACTCTTACAAAATTATAGAACAGTTGCTGCTTCTCACAACACATATAACAAAGATTATCTCTATTTCGTAGTGCTGTGCCACAGAAGTAGAAAGGAGACTGTAATTTCTCAATTTATCATGTAGTATCCTAGTTCCAGTCATAACCTCTTACAAGGAATAGACAGACAGGAAGAGAAGGTCCAGACTCAGGTTGGAAATTGGAGGTGACCAATGCTCCAGCTGCAGATAGTGAGAGAAGTAGTTGGCAGTGACCATGCTTGCACTGTGGTTATGTAAGGAAGCCTCTTGGTTTTGCTGAGAGGCATAGTCATCTATGGATTGCTACATGTAATGTAGACATGCATGGCTGCATCCTGTGGTGTATCCTAGTAATTTTTTTCATCATTACCAAACCATGCTTTAGCTCAACACAGAGAAAATAAATCTAATTTCTACCTGCAGTTTGAGAAATGCTGGAATTTCCAGGCTGCACATGATAGTGGAACAAGTGGACAAGTTTAGATGGCCTTAAATGTCTACGCAGTATTGTATCCTGAAATGTCAGTGTCCTTCTTGACGCTGTTAGTATGGGCTGTAAAATTTTTGGAGAGAAATCCTGCTTGGCAAGTGTTAGCCAAAGCTTCTTTGAAAAACAGCATGAAAACAGGAAGCAAATATGTGGTCCAGTGTTTGCCTTGAATTGTCAAACTCTCAAAGCTCAGTGGCAACAACTGAGGCAGAAATTGGTTTGAGGCAGCCCACAAGGTTTCTGAAAGCTCTGCCTGCCCTAATCCCAGGTCTTCCAGTTCCTATAAATAGGGCAGATGCAGCTTTTGAGGAAAAGCTGTGATTTTCTCTGAGAAATCAGCTGTTGCATGGGAGCCTTAGAAATAGTGCCACAGGATGTACGCACTGTAGTTTTATTTGTGTAGACATTCTTGCTCACAGAAAAAGCTCATTTCCCACAATATGTGTAAGTAGGATTAATATTCTGAGTTTTGCTCTGTTCTGCTCTCTGTCCCATTAATAACTAGGGTAATCTTCTCCCAAACACAAAATATCGTGACTAAAGCTAAGAAGACAATACATACTTAAGACGATGCATTCAATTTTTACTGTATATACCACATATTTGAAGTTAAATAGTTGAAAGCTAATTTTTACTCACTCTGCAGAATTAGAAAACAGTTCTGTTAATTTCAAAGTATTATTGATTTTCTTTTCCATGTAAAATTTTAATAGTAAAGATAACATCTTTTGTGGCCTTCTTCCCATATTTAAGGTAAAATTATTTTCTGTAACCACCATGTGCACTATGATATAAACATTTATGTGAAATGAAGTTTTCCTAAAAATTACTGTATTATCCATCTACTTTATCTCCACTGGAAGCTTGTTCCTGTTAAGAAGGATGCTTGGTCTTCAGGTCCTGCCTATCTCTGCGCAGGCTTTGTACATAGCATGAGATCAGAGGTACATGCAAACTCAGCATTGAAATTGTTCATTTTATCTGTGGCTTGATAGACTGATTACATCAATAGTACTATTCTATGAGCCTTAGTATATTCACAGAAGTAGGACCTGAAGTAATTTTTCAACTTCTATTCTGTGTCATATATGTCTGATAGCCAGTTTCATACTAGGAGAGCAGAGTCTAAAAATAATGTTTTCCAGTAGTGTTTGGGGAGCTGAAGTTGGCAATCTGTGTTCTTAGATTCACTTGCTGCCAAAATATCAGTGTTATTTATACCAGGGACTGTCAGTTTAAAATAAAACCTCCACTTAATAGGGATGTAGGAAACTCTCAACTTATCCAAACATTGTATCATTAAAAATCAAACATTTAATATTTATGTTCCAGATTGGAAGTAGCAGTTAACACTTGAAAAGGTAAATGCCTACAATCAGATTGCTAAACATGTAGAAGTATCCGTAAAGGCCACTTACAATTCTGAAACCAAGTTAATTTTTTGTAAGGAGTTAATTTGAGGCAGCTGGCCATGAAAATAATAGACATCATTGCTCATCTGATCAATATAAATTGTGGAAAAAACTGCCAGATGGCTTCCTAGTCAAGGATATCCTTCTGTATTCTGGAATCCTACCCAAGCTGTCAAATGTATTATGGAAACAACTTCTTCTCCAGGAATAATTGAGCAAGAGCTTCAAAATTATTCTTTCTAGTATTAATAATAATAATATATTTTATAACTGTATTTTAATAATAATGTATTTTGATAATAATAGTGTTTTGAAGTAATGCAAGTTTTTATGTATAAATAGCATTTTGTACAGTTTAATAGTTGAACAGTTTTGATGTGAACAGCACAGAGCAAATTTGCACCTTCTCACTATGTTATTCTCTCTTTTCTTTTCCAAGCAACTATCTCCAAATTATCTTTGCATATGTGACATTTCATCTTTCGAACCTGTTTATGGCAACGATGTAATAAACTTGAAGTGATTAAGCCAACATGTCTTCATTTATTAAGTGCATAAAGATTATGTTTCTCCCATGATAGCTTTTCTCTGATGAAAGTAATGAATATGATAGGGGATGCACTGTTTCCCAGACCTCAGATATACTGTAAAAATATTCAGATTGAAAAATACAGCCATACATGTTAATAGAAAAGCTGTCTCTATAAATCACTGTCCTAGCCTGAGCTTTGCCAAGACAAACAATTTAAGAAGTTTATTAAAATTAAGGACATGTATTGAAAGAATTATCCACTCTTCATACCAGACTGAAATGAGTTAGCAGTCAGCCAACACTTTTAGTATCATAGAAGTCTGTCTTGAGCTGCTTATAATTATGCAAAATTGCACTAATTGAAGTTTCTGTGACTATAATTCAGTCAAAGTGATAAACCATATGTGTTTACTGTTATTTTTGTGGCTATGTAAGGTGGCCTTTTTATATTTTTTATTTGTTGAAATTTCAACCAGAACAATTCAGTCATTTTCAAGAATACATCCTAGGAAATACACTGTCTAATCAATGTAAATTCCTCACAGAAATTCAATACAAAGCTCCTGTGGTTTTATACTATAGAACCAGAACCAGCATTTGATGGGAGGATTGCCTTGCAGTCAGGGATGCAATTCTGTCATCATTACAAGAATTTAGGTAATCACAGAATCACAGAAATATAGAGGCTGGAAAAGATCTCTAAGATCATGAAGTCCAGCCTATTACCGAACATCACCACTACTAAGTGCCACGTCCAGTCTTTTATTAAACATCTCCAGGGATGGGGACTCTACCGCCTCCCTGGGCAGTTTATTCCAATGTCTGAACTCCCTTTCCATGAGGAAGTACTTCCTAATAACCAGGCTAAACCTTCCTTGGTGCAACTACAGATCATGCCTTCACTAGTTGCTGGCAGCGACCTGGAAAGATCATCCAGTCCTATCACCCTGCCACAGCAGGATCACCCAGACCAAGTCCAGACAAGTTTCAAATGTCTCCAGAAAATGGGACTCCACAAACCCCCCAGGCACCCCGCTCCAGTGCCCCATCACCCTCACCAGGAAGAAGTCATAGAATCAGTCAGGGTTGGAAGGCACCACAGGATCATCCAGGTCAAACCCCCCTGCCATGGGCAGGGACACCCACACTAGAGCAGGCTGGCCTCATCCAGCTTGGCCTTAAACACCTCCAGGGTTGGGGCCCCAACCACCTCCCTGAGCAACCCATTCCAGGCTCTCACCACTGTCACAATGAAGAAATTCCTCCTCACATCAAGTCTAAATCTACCCATCTCTGGCTTTGCTCCATTTCCCCTAGGCCTGTGGCTACTTGAGATCCTAAAAAGCCCCTCCCCAGCTTTTTCATAGCCCCCTTCAGATACCGGAAGGCCACAATAAGGTCACCTCAGAGCCTCCTCTTCTCCAGACTGAACAGCCCCAACTCTCTCAGTCTGGCCTCATAGGAGAGGTGCTCCAGCCCTCTGGTCATCCTCATTGCCCTCCTCTGGACTTGATCCAGCACATCCACATCCCTCTTGTAATAAGGGCTCCAGAACTGAATGCAGTACTCCAGGTAGGGTCTCACTAGAGTGGAGTAGAGGGGAAGAATCACCTCCCTCATCCTGCTGGCCCCACTTCTCCTGATGCAGCCCAGGATCCAGTTTGCCTTCTGGGCCGCAAGTGCACACTACTGGTTCATGTTGAGCTTTTCATCCAAAAGCACCCCCAAGTCCCTCTCCTCAGGGCTACTCTCCAGCCAGTCACTGCCCAGCCTGTATCTATGCTTACTATTGCCTCGCCCCAGATGCAGGACCTTACACTTGGTCTTGTTAAACCTCATGAGACTGGCTTGTGCCCACCTCTCCAGCCTGTCCAGGTCCCTCTGGATGACAGCCCTACCCTTCAGCGTGTCTGCTGCACCACACAGCAAACTTGCTGAGGGTGCACTCAATGCCTCTGTCCATGTCATTGACAAAGAAGTTGAACAAGACTGGTCCCAGGACTGATCCCTGAGGGACTCTGCTTGTCATTGGCCTCCACTTGGACATGGACCCATTGACAGCCACTCTTTGGGTGTGGCCATCAAGCCAGTTCTTTACCCATCTAGTGGTCCACCCATCAAACCCATGTGCCACCAGCTTGGTGACCAGAATGTGGTGTGGGACAGTGTCAAAGGCTTTGCTCAGGTCCAAGTAAATGACATCAGTCGCTCACCCCTCATCCATTAATGTTGTAACCCGTCCATAGAAGGCCACCAGGTTTGTCAGGCAGGATTTGCCCTTGGTGCAGCCCTGCTGATCGTACCCAATCACTGCTCCATGATTTTACCAGGCACAGAGGTGAGACTGACTGGCCTGTAGTTCCCTGGCTCCTCCTTCCTACCCTTTTTGAAACTAGGAGTTATGTTTCCCCTTCTCCATTCAGTGGGGACTTCAGACTGCCTTGACTTTTGGAATATAACAGAGAGGGGTTTAGCAACCTCATCTGCCGGTTCTCTCAGTACCCGTGGGTGTATCCCATCAGGTCCCATGGACTTGAACACTGTCAGGTTCTTCAGGTGATCACAAACTTGATCTTCACTTACGATGGATGATTCTTCCTTCCAGTCCCTGCCATTATCTTCCCTGACTCCAGGAGTGTGTCTGGAAGACTGAGGATGAGTAATGGGTTTTCCCTTGCCATCATGGGATGGGATGGGGTGAGAACAGCAAGAAAACATGATTGAGAAAACTTGTGGGTTGAGATACAGGTGGGGAGATTGCTTGTCAGTTGCTATCATAAGAAAAATAGACATGGTTTTGGGTAATTAATTTACTGCTGAATGGTACAGAATATTTTGGGATCTGAGAACCTGAATGAGAGAGAAGGAGCAAATATTACAAGATCTTTCCTCCTCCTGTAACCTCAGTGTCCGTGGTCCCATTTCCCACTCTTTCAATTCCCTCTTCTTATCCCTCTACAGTGTTTCCTGCCAGTTCTTGGATACCTTTTCCCAGAGGTGCAGCAATAAGACCCTTGTGCTTAACAGTATCTTCCCATATCATGTCTACACCATGAAGCTGTCTGGAGCTGGCTGCAACTGTCCATATCCGGAAGTGGACAACCAGGTTACCCTCACAGGGGCTGGCTCTCAACAATAAGTCATTGAGATTGCAACACAAAAGGCAGAAAGCAAGGGTTTGGAGTAGGCAAGCTGTGTTTGTTTCCTGTAATATGACCTCAGGGACAGACGTGAGTCTGCACAGGGAAAAATCCCAAATTTTGGCAATATCGAGGTTGAGGTTTCCCTGGTAATGTTAGCTTCCCTCAGTGTCTGCGTACTTCACAGTGATCTTTGAGGACATGTTCAACATCCAGCCTTTTCCAAAATCGCAACCACATTCCATGCAGCGTGAGACAATAACCCAGGAGCTAACAGGTTGGAGGTGGAGGATGAGACAATCACACAGGTGCATCTGCTCTGAGTTGTGGCAGAGGCAGTAAAATGTGTCCTGAATAATAAGGAATCTGCAAACCAATGTGCTAGGGAGGAAGCAGGCAGGCACTGAGGTTCTTGGAAATGAGCAACTATGGCAGTCACACTGGGGAAAAATACCCAGAAATTAAAATATAAATATATTTTTTGCTTTGTGTAACTTAATAAAAATTTATGCTTTATTAACACTCTTCACTACATGACGGTATTTCAGAATATCTTCAAAGGATACTTAGAAACAAAACAATTGCACAATTTAAATACTGGATTAGATTATTCTGGAGAAATATGATGATATTATTTCTTTTCCTTTTATCTTTTTTTTTCAAAGTTTTATTTCAGTTAAATTTGTTAGCAAAGAAATTTAACCAAAAAAATCCACTGGAAATTTTAAAATAAACCTTAGTAGGCACTTTGAAAAAATGACTGTTGCATCTTCAGCCAAGTTCAGCCCGTCAGTATGTCTCCACCAGTTGAAATTTCTGCTCACTCTGAATAAAGATAAAATCTATTTCACTCACAGAACTGTTGCAGTAAGAAATTAATTGGTTTATAAACACTATTACAGCAATGAATGTAGTGGAAAGCACAGTGGAAATGCTAATAATTCTATGTTCATTGTAAGGACTAGGAATTGTAAGGCATGTGAGGCCTGAGGTCACCCGTAAGGCAAGGAAATATAAAGAAAAATAAAGAAGATAACTCTTTTATGACAACTTGACATGTAACATGTGCCATGAATCTGATGTTTAATACTACAATAATGCATCTATTTGTGTACCAGGAAACCTTGATTCTAACCTAATCAAAATTATTACTCCTTTTAATATTGGAAGTATACAACAGAAAATATTCTGAAGTAGACTCCTGAGATGCTAGGTGAGAAAATTATCCTGGCCATTCATTTAAAATGAAAGTAAGCAAGTATTTCCAATAATGTAATGAAGAATTGAGCAAAAAGAGATTTGATGACTTCTTAAATAGCAGTTTAAAAGACTTTTTCAACAGCCACACCTTCATCTTTCAAAATGAATGTATTCAAGTTTTCAGAACCATTCATAATCATTTTAATGTGTTACATTTTTTCTGTCATTGCACTGCAGTTAATGTGATAATTAGAACTACTAGGAAATATAGGGAAACTTAATAAAGGTACTAAATCACTCTTACACAGCTCCACATCCTGATGGATTTCATAATGACTTCTAAAATGAGATCCCAGGAAAGTCAAATGATTAAAATGCTTGATCCAGTGGAAAAAGAAATACAGTCAATGACATAAGCCCTAAAGAAGTCTTGGAAAGGATAATATGTGCATATCTCTGAACTCTGTGTCATAATAATTGCTCGAATGGAAAATTTACCCAAAGCACATAAACTGTTTCTCAGTTCAGCTGTTATGGTAGGATTGTAGTATTTAAGGTGTTAACAATTATAAGTTATCCCTGCAGCATTTTATTGCAGAGGGTCAAAGCCATACTTATTTTCCATAGGGAAATTATCCTGCTGTTAACTCAATATCATATTATATGTAGCACAGTTAATGTAAACATGCTATACTCTTGTATAACTGAAGCAAAGTTCATTAAATGAATACAAATTTAAGTAAGTAATGCAAAGTAATCCTTTAATTTTTCTAATATTTAGATAAATGAGGTCAGAAAGTTAACTGGGCACCAGAAGTTTAGTGGAAGTGTAGAGTGTCTGCCCTTCACTGACTTTGTGCAGGAGGCAGGTACTGTGGGAAGGTTTCAGCAGGAACTCAGGCTGGCCAGGTGTGACATTGCACCTCTGTCCCATCACAAATCTGCCTGCCAGTGTGAGGAAGTGAGATTAGATACACAGGTAGGTATGCCTGCTGAGACAGGCTTTGCCATTCACAGTAACAAAATATGTGCTGAAGGATGGCAGAAATATTTATACATGTCTCTAAAAAAAACAATCAGTGTTTTGTCTATGAAATAATTGCTTCTAGTGGAACAATAATTCTTTAAGTGACAAATGTTGTTGCAACAGTCACAGTATTTATCCTGTTCATTTTTGGGTAAAAAACACTAAAATATACATAATTACCATGTGGCTAGTGTCAAACAACCGTTTCATTTTTGTTTGCCAAACCATTTTGGCTACATAAATGAGCCAATGTGATGTTTGAAATGCTTGAATACAATCAAGAAACCTGAATGTGCACTAAGCCTCTGGTTTGTCTTTCTTTTGTGCTCTACAGAGAACATGCAAATTTGTCAAATATTTTGGGACAGCATCAGTTTTTCTTACTGTAAAGCATATATATTAATTAGATCAAGTGATTTTTAAGTGATCAGTGTTATATCACAATAAATATTACACCTTGAAAACACATATCTCAAGCAAAGTATGACTTACTCTGCCACAGAACACAAGCTGACTAAGAAGTTTTTAAAATAGAACAGATTTAGAAATGATAGGCAAAGTGCCTAAGTCCAGAAGAGGACTGTAAGGCAGTTATCGATCTAGAAACAAGTACACCTTTGGCTGGCTGGCAGGTCTCAGAGAAGAACAGGATTTTTTGTTCTGTATTTATCAATAACTACATCTAAGCTGATTATTAGGTTCAAGATCTCAGTTCTCCAGCTACCCAGATTGTGAACTTAGATGACAGCACTCCTGCTTCTTTCAGGACCAGGTGCTTGGGATTCCTGTTGGCAGAAATGATGACATGTTACTGGAGTGTGAAGAAACAAGGGTGTGCACAGTAATCTCATCCAAACATACAGCTGGGGCAGAGCCAGGTCACATACTGGGAACTTCTCCCACAATATCCGTAGTATCACAATTACTCCTAAGGTCTGCCATGGGTATAGACTCTAATTCCATGCAGTACATTACATATGAGAGATACTTGCATGGTCACTGAAAAGGTGGACAGTTCAACCTTCCTGCAATGTTGAGTTTTTCAGGAAAAAATGTAAAAACTGGATAATAATATAGCATTAAAGTATGCATATATGTAATGTGTCTTCATTAGGTTTAGACAAATTCTGTTTATTTTTTTCTGGGTTCTGCATATATCTCCATGTTGTAAATCAGGGAGTGAAGAAGTAATTTCTGATCCTAGTGCATTTGGTTTAGCTGGAATGGAGTTGATACTCCGCACAGCATCTCTCATTGTGCTGTGTTTGTGATGGTAGCTGGAGGAGTGTTGATAACAGACTAGTGGTTTGGCTACTACTGAGCAGTGATTGCTCAGAACCAAAGCTGTGGGGTTATTTTTTGTTGGTTTCCTAATATTCTCCCCAACTGAGACAGGCTGAAGGAAGAGCCAGGCCAGGTAACTGACCAAAGGGATATTCTACACTATGTGATGCCAGCCCAGATATAAAATCAAGGGGAAAGAATGAATGAGGAGGGGAGCATTTGGTTATGATGTTTGTCCTCTGGAGCAACCACTACATGTATCAGGCCCTGTTTCTTAGAATGACCATTACACCTTCAGCTGATTTAGAGTAGGGAATAATCTTTGTTATTTGCCCTTGCTTCCACACACAGCTTTTACTTTCTGCTTTATTAAACTGTTTTTGTCTTTACTTGCTAGCCTCTTGTTATTATTTCCTCTGCCCTGTCCTTCCAGAAAGGAGGAGGGATAGAGGAGCTTTGCTGAGCATCTGGCCCCCAGCCAGGGGCAAATCACCATACCCAGAAAAAGACTTTTGAGTATCACATGTGGCTCTCACAAACTGGGAAGAAGTCTGGAGGTTACATGGTATCCGTGGAAGCCAGGATTCAGGCTTTTTGGTACAGATTGTGGGGTTGGGAGTGCCAGAAGCAGACCATGTTTCAGATTTTGTCTCTCATATCTGCCTTATTTGTAATTAAAACAGTCTGATTTGGAACTGCTTCCACTGTAGAAAGTCAAAAGTATGTCAGAAATGTTATATACACGTATGCATTTATGCAGGGAATTTAGTAGATACCTTATGTTTGGAAATCATCTGGTTTTACATTTGTACTAGAAATAACTGCGGGTATAGCACAAGAGTTAAGAAAGATAAGAGACAGAAGGAGAAGAAAGACAGAATTAAGAATTGTCTGACATTCCTATGTATATTAACCTTGTTGTTGCTTTTTCATTTTGACCATGAGATCAACACTCCTTCTAAACAATTGGAAAGCAAGACACCTATGAGCCCCCTGTCTCATAGTATCTCAAATGTTTCAAGTGTAAACACTTTTCTATCTGACAAAGCAGATGTGGAGGCCTTTACTTTCTGTCAATATTTATTTTAAATCTAACAATTACTCATTATGGCTAATCAAACTCAGGGAAAATTATATGAACCACAGAATTAACTAGAATTAACTATGTCCTAGAAAGAAGAACCAGGTCTGCTTGTATAATGGAAGGGCTAAGAAACCAAACCAAGGTGTAAAAGCCAAAGGTGACAGAATCAGGGTCAACACATGCAGCTTCTCCCTTCAGCAGGCTGCTTTGCAAGAGCGCAAGCGATTCCTGCTGGCACTTCACAGCCTCGCAACACCCTAGTGGTAACGGTGCGTAACACTTTCAATTATAGCCTAAAGTCCAGAGCAAACCTCAGTTGAACGCTAGCAGTTACTGTGGCATCAAAACAGTATTTTACCACTACCAACTTTAACACTACTAATGACTAAGAGAAAACAAAGGCTTACAGTTGTCATGTTATTTGATACTGAAAATTGCATAGCAACATCTCGGTGTTAAAGTGTGATCTTAGCATAGGAGTGTTGCCATCTGATATTTATGCAAACTCCTCCTCAAGTGAAAGGCAGCTGCATATCCAGCCTAGCTAAAATGAGCAACAGTGAATGTAGAGGAAGAAGCTTATCTATTTTCTACAAATGTTTGCTTTTTCAACAAGTAGAAATAGAGTTTCTCTAGGGCATGCAAATCAGAAAATGGTCCTCTGCAAAACAGCATTTTTAAACAATGGCAGCCCCTTTCCTCTTCTTCACATGCAGAAAGCACAGATGAAGAAAAAAGCCAAATGGCACTACTTTCAGCAGGTTGAAATTCATATTTTGAGAAACATACCATGCTAAATTTTGTTTCTCTTCCAAATATATCCCAGAGTTGCATCCACAGAAACCCAAAATTATGAGCCAAATCTTGCTAGTTTCTATTTTGGTAGTCACAATTTTCCAGGCAAGAGCTTCTGAGTCAGACTTATTTACATCCAGACACAAATCAGACACTATTTGCTGTTGTTTTTTTAGAAATAGCGCCTTCTTCTACTGAAGGTCATAGAATTTTATACTACTTTTATTGGTTGTAGTTGTAACTAATAAAAAAGTTTTTACAAACATTTCAAGTTTGCAGATTTTTTTGATATATGAATATGATTTACTCGCTAAGAGAGAGGCATTCTGGCCAACTTACTGCTTAGCAGAGTGCTAACATTTTATTCCTGTACCATTACATCTGGACCTGCAGAGACAATCCAAAGGATCCAAGGGCAGTACTTCATTTATTCTGAAGTCAAAACCTAGCTAGTCATCTTCAATGTGGAAAATAAAGCACCAGATACACTTCTATAACCAGAAATTGTGTATTTCAGAAATTTCTGTAACCAGAAATTGTGCCAGAAGCACTGAAATGATGTTTGTCTTGAAATACACACTTATGTTTGAATATTGACTCACACAGCACTAGAAATGCTGCTACAGTATTGAGTTTTCAGTAGAAATGAAACACTGTGATATACAGTTCCTACACTGCTTATTTGAATTCTAAAATAAAGTGTGATCAATAACTCTTCAGATTCCTTGCTTTATGTGTGCCGGGCTGAATTATACCTGCAGTGGGTAGCAGCTACATTTCAAGCTTACAAATTAGAAATGCTCCTTAGTGTAAAAGAACACCATTAGTTTTATGCAAGACAAAGTGACACACAGCAACTGTTGGCAGTGAATTACTGTTTTTATATGAATTTGCTGCTTGCATAAGTGGCAGGAATCTTTTGTGCAGCAAGTTTTAAGCATGTGTTAAGAGAATAGGGTTTTGGCACTGAGCTGAGTAGGGCTGTGAGTAAAGACCTTAGGTGAACAAAGCAAGATACTTTTTGATATAGTATTTCCACCCAAGTCCTGCCACCTCCACCCTTCTCAAATGAACCTGACCAGAATGTAAAAAGTAGTTAAATGTAAAAAGTGTCCTGGAGAGCTGAATTTAGTAGCCTTTTTCTTACCCTATTTAATGTAGGCATCCATAGATTACAGCTTTCTTTCTAAACTCAGAAGTAGTACTTCTCTTGCCTGATTATTCAGTAAAGCAGCTAGAAGGATAAAACATTTATCCAGGAACCAAGGAAGCAAGATTACCACCTCAATCAGATGGGCAAAAATTGTATATGGGCCAACTCCATTTCCTTCTGCCTGCTGACTGTAAGGTGCATGTCACCTTTATGGCTAAAGTTGTGCTGTTAACTGAGGAGTTTAAGATTCACAAAAAGTTAGTATTGTCAAGTATTTCATAAGAAGAGGCTTCTCCTTTGTGGCTTTTGACTCTAGGTCTCACATGGTAATAGTTTTTAGCTTAATACCTCAACATCTGGAGATGAGATTGAGAGTGAAAAACTGCATAGTTGTCAGTTGTGGACTACTGTTACTGAGTTTTGTTTTCATCTAGGAGATATTTACTGGAAATGCCTGTTCTAGGTTAGGGGGAAAAAAAGGTTTTGATATCACCTTTCCTTTTGCTCCCAAAAATAATATCTTTCCTGTTTTGCACTGTGGGGAAGGCAGAGGACCCCCACCCCAGATGGCTTCTCTACAGCTCAGAGAAGCTGTGGCCATTAAGAGAGAGTTAACGGCCCATTTGAGCAAACAAAAGATGTGAAGACTCCACACCTGGAACTGCCTAGAGTTGGAAGAGAAGTTTCCAGAGGCAGTTGTAACTTTGTGAGTTTCTGACAGGTTTAGAAGTGGGGTGCTGAGGGCGTTTTTGTTTGCTTTACACCTCAATAAAAGATGCTGCTTGGAGGTAAGCAGTCTCTTGACTGTCTCCCTCTTTCCCCTCTCCCAGACCCCTGTGGGGTGGCCAGGTCCCAGGCCAGTGGTGGTAGGAGGCCTGACTGGGACTGGGTTGCCACAAGAACTCCACTGTCTATCCAGAACCAAGCAGAGTGGAGTGGGGCCAGATCATGATGTCAGGACTCCCTATCCCCTATCTCTCATCGGAACGGGTGGCTCGGTGCCGTGCCAGAGTCAGTGGCTTCAAGCCACGCCAGCAGAAAACCCTTCCCCCGCCCACATGGCAAAGTGTGTGGGCACAGAGAGAAACCACTAATGCAGATTTCTCCTCTCATGTTAAGCAGAGCAGGGTTACAGTGATCATCATAAGCCTGGAGACGCCAGAGTGATGAGCTATCCTTAAAGAGGAGGAAAAGCCCTGAAAGCCCAAGACCCTGAAGGAGGTTCTCTGATGGTTTGCTGCTGCAGTCACCATTATGTTCTCACCATATGGCCAGGCCATGTGGCCACAGCCATCCTGAATTACTGCACAGCAGGAAGAGATCCTTTGTCATAGCTTGCCACTAAGAAACACATGGACTGCTCAAGTTAGCAGGAGTATGGAGCTTGTAAGGGAATTTGCTGTTTCAGCTTTGCAGAACTGTCCAAGCAAGAAGATGTCCTGTGTTGTAAATCTTAAATCTTTGGCAGAATGTTGGGAAATTAGGGTTTGAAGTGTCCTATGGGTGGGTTTCCCCTTATTGCTACTGCTGTACTGTGCTCTGTATGTCCCTGTTCCCAGGGAACCCAACCTAAAGCCAAAGACCTCTACAGAATGCTTTGCCCATGTCTTTTCCTCAGAATGTGCTTAAATGGCATTGTGACAGAGTTTCTGTTTTGTTTGTGTCACCTGCTTGGGCTTTTTATGCTTTTTGTGCTTAGAGAGAGATATTCAATAAACCCTTTAGTTTCCCCTAACTGTTTTCTCTTGCCTGATAGATTATATCCAAGACCCCTCGAGACCAGGCTGCCTTTCCATTTTTGGATGTTCCTAACCCAGAACATTGCTTTAAATTTTTAGGCACCATATGTGAAACCAACACATCTAAATTTGTAGCACACAGGTTAGTACGATTGTAGCAACAGAAATGGCCCTTCAATGCACTGTATTTCAGATGTGCATTTCTCTTTCACCACCGTACTGTCCAGTAGCTTTTCTTCCTCTCTTTTTCAAACTAGTGCAGTGTAGTAGAGAGTTCCGCAAGACAAAGATGCTGGGCACTGTGACATCTGGTTTTTAAATCACAACATTTTTAACACTATCTTGGGGTAAATATGCAATTCTTATTTTTTAGCAACATAGTTCAAACACTGAATTAATCTTTGCTAACCACAATAGATTATTCCACAAAGTACATGACACTGAGAGCAGGAACTTCAGCAAAATCAAGGCAGACTATAGAGCTCAGTGGTCATGACTGAAAAAAATTTGGTTCCAAGTTATCTTTTCCTCTGTCTTTCCAGTTAAAGAAAGAGAACACTTAGATATGAAGGAATTATGAACACTAATTCCTGGCAAAGTGCTTGATACCTCTGTATTTTAACTTCTATGACAGTGGAACATTCTCTGATGACCAGAACCTTCTAGGGAGAGATGGAATACACTTGTCTTAAAAAGGCAGAAGAATCTTTGGTAGTAGTTTGGTCAGCTTAGTGGTGTACAGTATGATAATGTGTGTGCTATTGTGGCCAACTGGGGAATAGAACAGACCTATCACTGTTCCTTAACTGACTTCCAATATGAAAGACAGTAGGCCAACCACTTCAAAACTGAGCATGACTATAGTAGTCCCTCTGTCTCTCTTCCAGGGTTGCCTTCTTGCTCAGTTCAGTCTCTGTAATGCCTGTATGTGCAGTGTGGTGAGGAACAGGAGGAGCTAGAGATCTGGATGTGGTCACAAGGCCATGATCTCATGCAATTACGGAGACAGGATGGGATGGCCTGCATAACTAGAATGTTGTTATGGATGGCTTTGTACTTTCTCAGAGAGATAGACCAACAATATGAGGTGGTGGAGTTGCTTTTTATGCATGTGAAGAACTGGAATGCATTGAGCTTTACCTAGTGGGTGGCAAGAAACAAATTGAAAGCTTTTGGATAAGAATTAAGGGACATGTGATATGGGTTATAATGTTGTTGGTGTCTACTACAGACCACCAAACAAAGAAGTTGTTGATAAGGCCTTTTACAGGCAGCTGGAAGTAGCCACAAGATCACAAGCTCTGGTGCACATGGGTGACTTTCAATTACCTTGATATTTGTTGGAAAGGCCACACAACTGGGCATACTCAGTCCAAAAGTTTCCTGCAGTGTATTAATGACAACTTTCTGATGCATGTGGTTAAAGAACCACTGAGGAGAGGTGTGTTGCTGAACCTTGTATTAACAAATAAAGTTTCCACCAGAAAAGTGAAGGCTAGGAGCAGCCTTGGCAGCTGGTCGATATGTAAACAACACTTCCTCCAAGCTCAGAATAAGTGCACTGTTTTGAATAAAAATCTAGAAATCTAGTAGAGGAGGCAGGAGACCAGGGTGGATAAGCAAGCAGCTTCTGGAAAATCTCAAATGGAAAAGAATGCAAAAACGATCTGGGAACTTGGGAGGATTATAGAAATATTGTCAGGGTAGGTAGAGACACAACAAGGAAGGACAAGGTCCTCTTGGAATTCAGTCTGGCAAAGGAAGTAAAACTAAAAAAGAAGGTCTTCTTCAGATAAAAAAGGAAAAATAGGGAAAAAGTGAGCTCACTGCTGGATATGGTGGGAGCCTTGGTAACAGGATGTAGAGATAGAAAAGGTACTGAAAGCCTTCTTTGCTTCTGTCTTTACTGTTAACATCAGCCCTGAGGATCCCAGGACCTGGAATTAAGAAAAGGTCTTTAAGAAAAGGTCTCTTCCTTGGAGAAAGGAAGACTCTCCACTGGTCAATAAAGATTGTGTTAGAGATTTTCTGGGTAAACTGAACACCCATAAATCCATGGGCCCTGATGGGATGCACATGTAAGTGTTGAGAGAACTGGCTGATGTTGCTGCTGTGATACTCACCATCAGTTTTGAAAGATAATGGAAGATGAGAGGGGTGCCTGAAGACTGGAAGAATGCAAATACCACTCCCGTTCTTAAAAAGGGCAAGAAGGAAGATCCAGGTAACTACAGGCCAGTCAGCCTCACCTCAATCCCTGGAAAAGTGATGGAGCAGCTCATTCTGGAGGTTATCTTTAAGCACATGGAAGAATAGAAGGTTATCAAGAGTAGCCAGCATGGATTTACTAAGGGGAAATCATGTTTGAGTAATCTGATATTCTTCTACGATGGCATGAATAAATGGGTAGGTGAAGCCATCAGCCATCAGGAGGGCTGTAGATAGTGGTGATACCCAGGAATCAATAATTGGTCCTGTTCTGTTCAGCATCTTCATCAATGATCTGGATGAGGAGACAGAGTGTACCCTTGATAATGCAAAACTGGGAAGATTGACTGATACACCGGAAGGCTGTGCTGCCATTCATTAAGATCTAGACAGACTGGAGAGCTAGGCAAAGGGGAACTTATTGAAGTTCAACAAAGATAAATGCAGAGTCCTGCACCTGAGGAGGAACAAAACCATTCACCAGTACAGATTAGAGGTTGTTCTTCTGGAAAGCTGTACCATGGAAAAAGTCCTTGGAACCCTGGTGGAAAGTAAGTTATCCATGGGGCAGCAATGATTCCTTGTGGCCAACAGGGCCATAGTATCCTGGGATGCATCAAGAAAAGAGTGTCCAGCAGGTCAAGAGAGGTTCTCCTTCCCCTGTACTCTGCCCTGGTACAACCACACCCAGAGTGTCCCATTTTGGGCTCTGCCATTCAAGAGAGACAGGGATAGAGTTCAACTGAGGCCTGAATAAGTATAAGACTTGAACACCTCTCCTGTGAGTAAAGGCTGAGAGAACTGGGGCTGTTAAATCTGGTGAATACTAAGAAGTGATCTTATTAATTTCTATAAATATCTGAAGGATGGGTGTCAAGGAGAAGGGCCAAGTCTCTTTCCATTGGTACCACGTGATAGGATGAAGGGCAATGGGTGCAAGCTGGAGCACAGGAGGTTTCCCCTCAGCATAATGAGAAACATCTTCACAGTGAGGGTGCTAGAGTACTGGAGCAGCCTGCCCAGAGTGGTTGTAAAGTCTCCTTCTCTGGAGGCATTCAAAATCCCCCTGGGTGCATTGCTCTATGACCTGCACTAGGGATGCTGCTTTTGGTTTGGGGGTTGGACTAGATAATCTGCAGAGGTCCCTCCAAACTCCTGCCATTCTTTGATCATCCAGAGGACATACAGCATAAGTACAAACTGATGAACAAATGTTATATAACCCCCAAACTATCATTTCCTTTTAGGCTTCTGTTTCACTTCTGGAATTACAAACAAAAGTGCTAGTCCTAGCTAGTGCTAGAAAGATTTGTCCACAAGAAACTAAACTGAAATATTTTGGGGTTTTTTAACATAAACGTTAAAATCTATCCCTGTCATATTTTCAGTATACTAAAAACAAAAGAATAATGTATTATTCTCTTGTGCACTTAGAAGTCATCTCAGCACAGCCTGCCTGGTCTGTCATATGTCTCTCATCAAAAATCTGGACTGAAAGCTTACTAGTCTATGTCATATTTATACATTATCTTGAGGAAATAGGCTAAAATCTGGTGCCTTGCCATCTTGCCTCCATACTCACACACAAAAGTACACACATGTGTATCTATTGCTGCCCTGACGTCACTCTGACTTAGCTACCAGGATCTATTTACTACAAATGGGATCAGGCCAACAGGAAGAAAAATCTACCTTTACGGCAGTGTCCTGGGTTAGGGGAAATCCCCCAAAAAAACAGAGAGACAGCCTGGTCTCGAGGGGTCTCAGATAGACTCTATCAGGCAAGAGAAAACAGTTAGGGGAAACAAAATGGTTTATTGAATCTCTCTCTCTCAGCACTAAGAGCAGAAAGAGCCCAAGCAGGTGACACAAACAAAACCAATCTGTCACAATGCCATTATGCACATTCTGAGAAAAAGAAATGGGCAAAGCGTTCTGTAGCACTCTTTGGCTGTAGGTTGGGCCCTCTGGGAAGAAGAACACACAGAGCACACTACAGCAGCAGCAACAAAAGGGCACCAACCCCTAGGACAAACCCCAATTAACTAACATTCTGCCAAAAGTTTAGAAGTTACAGATCCTCAGCTTGTCTTGCATGAACAGTTCTGCCAAGCTGGAAGAGCAAATTCCCTTTCAAGTAACATACTTCCACTAACCCAAAGCAGTCCCAGTTTTTTTTCTCAGCAGAAAGCTGTAACACCAGCTTCTTTACCTGCCGTTCTGTAAATCAGGATGGTGGCAGCTCAGCCACATGGCAAGCATACAATGGCAGCTGCATCAGCAAACTAATAGGGAACCTCACTCACTCAGGATCTCAGGCTTTCAGGGCTTTTTCTCTGTTATCTCACCACTCCAGTCTCTGCAGGCTTGCAACGATAAATGTAACTGCTCCACTCAACGCAGACCACTAATCAGCATTAGTGGTTCCTCTCCACATCTGCCCACTTCAGCATGTGGGTGGGGGAAGAGCTTTTCTACCAGCATGGCTTGGAGCCTCTTGGCAGCAGGCACGGCACACTGCCATCATACCCCTGATGTCCCACAGGCCAATTCCAAGTGTATTTGCAGGATTCCAGTCCTGTCAAGTGGACAGGCTGCAATCCACCCACCCCTGGTCAGCAGACTCAGCCACCTGGCCACCCCACAGGGCTCCAGGAAAGAGGAAAGGGGTAGAGATGAGAAGACAGACCTCATCCCACAGTACCACAGAATCTCGGTAATGATGAGGCTGGAAAAGACCTTAAAGATCATCCAGTCCAACCTAAACCAACCAAGGACCTAACATCTAACATCTAGATATCTAGATATCTAGATCATGCCATTCAGCACTTCATCCAGACTAACCTTGAACACCTCCAGAGACGGTGATTCAACCACCTCCGTGGCAGCCTGTTCCAAAACCAGATTACCNACCTTTTCAGTGAAAAACCTTTTCC
>VZRI01011803.1:7940-103675 GCA_013397515.1 Upupa epops
CTGGATCTGTTCCTGTGTGTCTTGGTCTAGGTGATCCTGCTGTGGCAGGGGGATTGGACTGGATGATATTTCATGGTCCCTTCCAATCCCTAATGATTCTATGATTCTATTATGTCAAAACACAGATTTCTCCTGTATTAGATTATGGAAGAATCTTGAAAGATTTTCATCCCAAAATTTCAAGCTGAACTCAGTCCTTTGACCAGCAGTCACAATACAGTGTTCTTGATTTTTTTTTTCCATTTAAAGCAAATAGAAATTTCAGTCCAATATTCTTGGAAGCAGCATTAACAGAATCACAGCAAACAACACTGAATATAAAATTTATTAGGCAGTCTATGAAATAACTGCCTTTACTTCCTATCTAAGTAAGGAAGGAATGAAGATGCTACAGTTTATGTGAACTTAGAGTACATAAAGACTGGATGTCGTCAATAGTACAAAAGTCTGAATTGTAGTAAAGTTCCTTCACCTGCTTATTTTCACTTAGAAAACTTTTTCCTAGAGAAACCTCTGAGGTCTAAGTCAGGTTATGAGCTTCCTCATTCTCTGCAATTTTTTCCTTCCTAGACAGCTACAAGTTCTCTACACTGCTTACAGGGCTTTCTGAATTCTTCACATCTGGCTCTTCCATCTGCCAAGAAGGGGGCCTCAAGGGACTCCTATCCGTTTGAATACAGCTACAGGCATATGTTGTGAGTCACTCTTTTGACAGTCTTACTCTGTGCAACCCCAACAATTATGTTATTACTGCAGTGCAATACACAGCTCTCAAAGACACAGCAGAACACCTGCAAAGGACTAGTGTTTTCTAGGCTACCAAAAATGACCTGATACGGCAACACTTCTTAGTTTCTTCCTGTGGGATTTAAATTTCTACAGTCACTGTATTAGCACCTTTCTCTACACACGAAATAAAAGTGCTGTCTTTTGGTGCTTTAAATTAGTCACAGTACTGGTCCGAATTCTATACTTCTACACTTCTACTGAGTAAAATAGCTGACTAATGAGTATAGTCTTATGTTCTCTTTATTTTGGAGAAGATCTGAGCTAGTTTTGCTCACAATGAAAAAAAGTGACTGGTTCAATCACAATAACTATTGTGTCTGGCAGGTGCTGGAAACAAACACGTAAATCTTATTAAATACATATTCGAAGTTTCAAGGTGCTGCTGAACTTTACCAACTTATCACTCTAGTGCAGTGAATTCCTTTCTCATAAGGTTTACTAAAACTTCTGCTACCATAGTGTATCTTTCATTAAAATATATGACCCCAACCTGAATATTTTCTAGCCAGTACTGAAGAATCAGGAAGGAAACCATGCAAGCAATCAGCATAAGGCAGCTTTTTCCAAAAACAATCACAGCCATCTGAATGTATTTCCTTGAATTATGCCAAAGAATTAAACAGAATTTTAATGAACACTACACAGGTAGCATTCTTTAGCTGGTCTGGCATGTGCTGTGCTAGACTTGCTTGCTCCCAGCAAGTTCTTAACATATTGAAAATAATGCTGTTCTAGGAAAAAAACCCAATCAAACAGTAGAAAATCTAATGAAATTTTAATTTGTCCCAAATAATGAATACAGTATTAATACAAATCAGATTAGGACACTAATGGTTCATAACCTGAACATTCAAGAGCAACCCAAAGTGTTTTCTTCACATCAAAGGAAACTGCAGACAGCTAGAGTTTTTTGAGAAACACTATAATAAAGAAGGCAGGGAGAAGTTCTACCTCTCTCAGAACCAGAAGCAGCTTGCAAACAATATGCTTAGCACATATTTGACAGAAGTACAAAGAAACTTTATTAAAACTGAAAATAATTCATATATATGCAGGTATATCATTCCAATTTAAAGTAGCATCAACCTTCCCTAAATAATGTTCTATATATTGACAATACCACAGTTGAAACTCTGACTATACTCAAACCTGGAAACTTAGAATATAAATCCTTCTCACTGATTTTATATATGAAGCTACAAAGTCCTGCACAGATTAGGGAGACACTGGGGTTTATTAAAAGGTTCATGTAAAGCCATTGGCCTTTTGCATACACTCATGTAACATCTTTAATTAATATTTTATTTAAGCAAATGGTGTAAATGGTGTTTAACACAATTTCACCTGGATGCAGTTGGTCACATTTTTATGCTGAACCCTGTATTTGCATATTTAAGTAGTTCTGAAAGAGATAGCAGGATGAATGGAGACAGAAAAATGCACCATTTCGAAGTGCCTTTAGTATGGTAAATCACACGATAAGAACGCCAACATTCCCAAGCAACTGAGTAACAGACCACAGGAATCATAGGCATAGAAAACTTACATTTCGATGGGCAAAATCCATACATCTTGTCAACATCGAAGTTTGAAGTGGTTCCACACCAGAACCAGCCATCTGATCTGCCAACAGTTGTGCAGTCAGCATACCATCTATCACCAAATTTAAAAGGGAATACACATGGTGCTCCATTGGCATTTCCTTTCACAGTGTAGGTATCTAAGGAGACACAACAACTTTTAAACTGATAAGCGGTAACAATCACAGGTTCGGCTTTATGATCATATCACAGCATGTAATAGCAATGGTGTAATCTGCACCTCAGTGTACAAACTGCACTAGAAATCAGAAGCTGATAATGGAGTCTCCTTCTCTGGAGACGTTCAAGCCCCACCTGGATCTGTTCCTGTGTGACTTGGTCTAGGTGGTCCTGCTGTGGCAAGGGGATTGGACTGGATGATCTTTCGAGGTCCCTTCCGATCCCTAATGATTCTATGAATTTTACTGTCTAGGCCTAAGCTGATGATCACATCCAAAATGAGATGATTTTTTTTCCTTAATGAAACCACTGATCGGAACTGACTGAGCAAAGACAAGTGCCTTCCCATGCTAAATTTTACACGCATAATAATGAAAAATATAAAACCTACACAGTTAAGCCATTTTCTTTTTAAGCACAAAGACCTGCTGGTGATAACCCACTCATTTTAGGCAGGGAACAGCACATAGATGTAAACTTAAAAGGTACATACAACAGAGTGATTCCAATACAGTGTGCCCAAATAGTATTTCCATTGGCATCTAAAGGTAATTTTAGTTTCATCAGAAACCTCCGGCAATGAAAGCTACCAAAGTAACAAAAGTACTCTTTCTGTGTGTGCACGCACAGTGTACGTGCATTGGTAGGATGTACTTGCACAGAGGAACACTATGGAACAGGGAATGCTAGAGCAGTGACATACCAAGGTCACTGTCTCACAGAGCAGCTAGAGTATAAAAGAGGGAGGAATGGCAGGCCACCACGTCATGTCCCCCCACCTCCTTTCATGCAATTTACTTTGCTAGGGTTCTTTTATTCTGGCTTTAGACCAAGGACTAGTAATGTAATCATCTATTGTGAAAATCTCCCTCTGACTATTTTGCTTTATCAAAGGATGCTCAATGGGCAGGCAAACACATTCCCAGATATTAATGATACATATTGTGTGTATCTTTATGCATGGTACATAACTTCTTAAAATTTAACTATTTAGTATAAATTAATTTTTTGTCTAACCATGCAGCACCAACTCTGAGACTCCTTCAAAAACTTAGGAAGGCATCTTTGATATATGAGAGCTGAAGATACCAAGAATTAACTGAGTCCTAACAGTATAATTATTATTTGTTTCCAAAAGAGCAACAAAACCTTAATAAACAGACTGTGCCGTTACACTACACCTTTCTGTACACATGTGAATAGTAAAACCTATCATTAACTGTTGTGTAATGGTTACACACATGTTCTGAATAACTATAGACCTTTTCCCCTCTCCATGTGAATCCCTGCTATGTGTGGTTAACTATCAGCACGTTGACAGCTTTGACAAAAAAAGCAAAACTAATGCCTCAAAAAGTATAAAGCACATACACAAGTACTGCTGCTTTCATCAGAAGTCACACTGAATGGTCATAAATGAGATTAAGGAACCCCCCCTGCACTTCTAAATGGTTTATTAGATACACACAGAAATGCATTTGAAATACAGAAATGAATTTACAGAACTTTACCTTCATAGCCTCGAGAACACAAGTCGTCTGTAGTTCCATAGACTTTCCACCTACTCCATAAGCCAGATCCCTTGAACAGCATAATATTCTTTTCCTGTCTGTTTCCATAGTTGAAGAACAAATCTTCCCCTTGGATTGCAAAGAGAGTCTCATTTCTGCATTCCCATCGCTGAAGTTCACTAGCCTTGTCACAGGGGTACAGAGTGACGGGAACCCAGTCTTTCTTCGAAGGCACTCCCAAGCACAGTTTGAACGCTATGCTCATAAGCTGGTGATCTGAGACCCACCTGAATTTTTGTGACTCATTTTCTTGAGCACAAGGAGCAGTAGTTACTGAATTAGAACTTTTAGCCAGGACACAACGCTTGTGATCTTCATTATATATTAAGAAGATGCTAGTATCTGTAAGACAAAAAAACACCAAGTTAATTTCACAGAATCACAGAATTATTGAGGCTGTAAAAGACCTCTAAGTTCATCAAGTCCAGCCTAAAGCAATCTTATTTAAACCATCCAAATGAAATAGGAACCTGGACACTACTCATGAGGTTAAAGTCTCATCAGTTTTTCAACAAAAGGAGATGTGGTACTCCTGTGACCTACACTTGTTAAAGTGACTGTAGAATGCAATGAGTACATGAATGAGGACACTGCAATTGTTTTGTGTCAGTGAAAGCATCAACACTCAAAAGTACAAGACAGTGGGGATGCAGATGTAGTGTCTTCTGTAGCTTTTAAGGCTGTGCTAAACTGAGGAGAAGAAACCTACTCATTATGGTTCCAAGCTGCGCTGGAATTACTGAAAGAAGGGAGCACGCACTCCATACATGGCAGATCCTAATACTGAGCACTGGCTTCTTGATCCTGGCACCCAGACATGAGGAGATGATAAAAGCCACTTAGTTTTTCAGTCTCCATTTACTCACAGTGAAGAGTTCATTTCTCATAAACTCTGCTAAAATCCAGGAACTCTGAACTGAGGGCTAAACCAGCATGTTCAGTTTTCATTCAACTCCAACCACCAGTGATTTCTTTCCTCTTACAATTCTCTGAAATCCTGACTACAGTGGGGCTTGCCATCATCAGGAATGCTTTTACTGACTTATGAAAATCTACAAGGCTCTTCATAGCTCCCAAACTTATTTGTCCCTCACAGCATATGCTTTCAAGTATTGAAGGATTTTTTCAGAATGCAACTACTAGGAAATATTTTAGCCTCTCTTACAGTTGGAGATACTATGGAGTGAAACATTTCTGAGCTAGTCTCTCCCAAAAAGTAAGAATTTCTCCTCTCTGATCTCCTTGAGATGCATTTAACACTAATAGCTCTCTCTGATGTTACATCACATGCTGTTACATCTCTACATTACAGCGCATAACAGAACAAGATGCACAAGGTCTTAAAACTGCATTTTAACTGTGCTGCAAGCTAAAAAAGAAAAATATTGATTTATGTGACTCTGGGGGATTTAATCTAATTAAAACATTATTTACTTATAGCGTATGGTTACCAAATTGAACAAATTCTGTGATGGAGAAATATTTAAGGTAACCACAGAAAAATTTCCCTTCTCTGCTGAGGCTTCAGTGTGGAAAGGATCATGCTCTTCTGCAGAGCAACCTCAGAACAAATAACCTCTCTCTCAGAGAAAGAGCTGACCTAGGCTTATCTCATCTGTAGCTCAGTTTCCTTGTCCTGTCCTTTGGCTTCCAACTCACTAGGAAGCAGTGTAAAACTGATGAGCACTGGATACAGAAATCGTTGCCTTTTGCCAGTCTGTTTTACTCACAGACAATACAAGGAAATGTATAATTATCACTGCTGGTGATAACTTTTCTTATTCTGCTTTTCTACAGTCATTTAGTACGTTGTTATTGTAAACTGATATATGCAACGCTTGCAACTCTTCTTTTCCTGATCTCTCATTCATTCGAAGGTTCTGGGTAAAAGAGATGTCAGAGATTTTCACACGTGTGGAAAACACTTCCTGATCTTTCAAACTGCTAAAATTGTATTTGTGGCCTAAAATAACATCCCTTCTTTTATGCAGCTTATGGTGTTAAAAAGGGAGTGATATGCATGTGAGGTACATCTAAGTCAGAAGTCTAGATTGCTGCAGCGAGTACTGGCAAGAGTACAGAGCTTTTGCTTCAGGAAGGCTAGGAAGCTGAACAAAGAGATTTGGTTGGGGTGAGGAGAGGGGGGAAAGAAGGAAAGAAAAAGAAAAAAGACAAATTTTTGGCCCTCTACTATTGTTACTGCAACTTTACAAGGTGTGTACAAGTAGCGTGGCTGCTTATGCAAGGACCCCTCACACACAGGTAAGCAGCTACATGGCCAGCACAGCCAGCAGGCGTTGAAAATAAGTTGGCAACAAACAAGAGGACAGGACAGAAGGTAGCAGGATGCAGAAGCCACTGTGGCTGATAGTGTAGTTGCAGGATTTCCTTCCTTTCATAGTTACTCCTGTCTCATCCATTACTATACAGATACCCTGTAGCATGATCCTGTATTACGCTGGTTTACAGCTTTATTTCTGCATTGATTCTGCCTGGTCGGACACCAAAGAACGTTCTTATAGAGCACCTTCTGTGTGAGATGTTAGATATTCTAGAAGAACTCAAAGCAATTCAGGTATTTGCACAACATTTTTCTATGACCTGTCAACTATTGTCTGTAAACACTTGATACCACTCCTGTCAGCATGATGAGTTGTATCTGTAAAAGGGGCTGAGCAGAATTCCTCAAATAACTGTTATCTGTGTTTCACTATTCTGTAGCAACATTTGTTACAGAGCTCCCATAACAAGGGGCCATACTTCACTATAGGATAGCTGTAGGTGATACACTTAAAGGTCCTACAGACCCTTCACTAGCTTTGTTGCTCTTCTTTGGACTCACTCCAGCATATCAATGTCCTTCTTGTATTTAAGCAAACAAAACTGAACACAGTACACAAGAGTGCAGGGGACTATCACCTCTCTAGTCCTGCTGGTCCCACTATTTCTGATGCAGGCCAGGATGATGTTAGTCTACTGGCCACCTGGGCACAGTGCTGGCACATATTCAGCCAGCTGTCAATCAGCAACCCCAGGTCGTTTTCTGGCAAGCAGTTCTTTGCCCAAGCCTGTAGCACTGCATATAGGATTGTTGTAACCAAACTGTAGGACCTGACACTTGGCCTTGTTAAACCTTCGGACCAACAAGCCAGCCTGTCCAGCTCCCTCTGCAGGGCTTTCCTACCCTCAAGCCTACCTACATACCCACCCAGCTTGGCACCATCCACACTTGCTGAGGGTGCACTCAATCTTTTCATCCAGATCATTGATAAAGATGTTAAACAAGACTGGCCCAAAGACTGAGCCGTGAGGAACACCACCAATAACTGGCCACCAACTCTGTTTAACTCCATTCACAAAACTGCCTGCTTAGCCACGCAGCCAGGGTTTTTATACAGTGAAGAATCCACCTGTCTAAGCCATGAGCCATCAGCATCTTTAAGAGAATGCTAGAGAAACCGTCCTATGTAGGTCATATTAAAGTTTTCCACCAACCACAATGTGACTATTTGCCCATATCTGGCCCCAACTTGTATCTGAAAAATGATGCCATGTACTGTAAAACCTCACTGGCCAAGTGTCTTTTCCACAGTAGACATTTCCAGTATGCTGAAGTAGCTTCACACTCTGCAGCATTTGCAAACTATCACAGATTATGCAACTGTAAATCAAGTAACTCATGAAGACAGGAAAGTGCTAACAGGGTTGGACTGATGCAGAACACAAGAGCACAGCAATAGCCAGGAATGAGAGAGGGAAGAATCTGTGAAACAGCATGAGGGTAAGATGACTGTTCTCCACAGAGATTCTCATGCAATAATTGCTGCTAATTAGGCAAAGCAAGAAAGATAACAAGTCATTGTTATGAAACTGTGCTTCAGTAGACCTCAAACTGGAGAGCTGAGGATGTTAAGAGGCTTTCAGGAAGCGCAGATACAGAACTTTCACTGAAAAATACTAGTGCACTGGAAATCAATTCTCACAGTAAGCAGGTGCAAGCTCAAGATTCCACTGGGAAACAGAGCTTTCATTAAGAAACACAGGTTTCCCCTGCTTTCATTGCTCTGATCCATGTCAATACTTCAGCTGCTTCAGCATGCCCCCACAAAAGCCAAAAGCAGGTCTCTGCATCCACCAAAGACTAGAGAGAATTGGAGAAGAGGCAGAGCTCCAATGCCAGGACCTTCTACCAACTTCAGCAGGGAGGAGGTATCTGAGGAAAGCTGGGTGATGATGTTAAATCAATCTGGGGCAGAGTCCCCAGAGCAGGGAGTAAACTGAGGCCCTGTACTGCACTCAAAATGCCATGAACACCTAAACGTCTGCCTCATGGAGCAGCTTTACTTCTGGGGCACCTCAGGGTGTGAGCAAGGAGGGTCAGGCAGCTGGGGCGGGCAACTGAGGGAGATCTGTGGAGAGGCCGTAGCCCCTCACCCGGCCGGACCGAAGCTCTCCCAGGCGGCACCGAAGGAGTTAAAGTGGCATCGGTCGCTCTCCCGTAGCCCCAAGCGAAGTGGGATCTGTGCCCGACGCGACCCCGCTCTCTTCCCCACACATCCCACCCGGCGCAGCTCTGCGGGCACTTACCCAGCAGCGGGAGTACCCGGGGAAGAAGTGCGAGCAGCAGCAGGAGCAGGGAGGGAGCGGGAGCGGGAGCGTGTGCGGGTGCCATGGCCCGGCTCTGCGGGGAGCGTGCGGGAGTCCCGCGGCTCCTCCGCGCCTGCGATGGGCTCGGGATTCGCGGAAAGCGCTGGGCTCGAAATGATAAGGAAATATCCTGTCACATGGGGCGGGTAGGAATAACAGGAATTCGCTGTTCAAACTTTGCTTTCCTAAGCCGATTTTTTTTGTCCCCGTCAAGGGCGGGAAGAGCCTCCCCCCGGGCACACGCAGGTGCTAAAGTGGCGATGGCTCAGCGCAGGGCCTGGGGGTTGCCCCAGTCGCCGTGGTGCTTGGCGTCTCTATGTAGCGTCTTGACGGAGCAGCGGTTTGTTTTCCAAGCAAATCATCCATCCACGCTAGGGGAGCGGGACATCCCTCCTCTCTCGTTCCACGTCTCAAACAACCCACTCCCCCCGCTCCAACGAGCGAGTCTCTCCAAAAGCGAAGCTGTGGGAGCGGCACAGACCTACCTTGGAGCAGCCGCGATTGCGGTTGCCCCCCCACCCCCGCTTCTTCCCTCACCCCACCGTCATGGGCAAGCAGGTGGCTCCTGGGACCACCGGTGTTCAGGGGTGGAAAGGAAAAGCCGGAGGGGTTACACAGGCGTAAAACACTCTAATGAGACATTTTCCGAGCTCAAAAAACCAAGCAAATGGGTTGAATTGGTGTATTCTCCTTGTGGCTGTGTCTGCTAACGACAGGACTAAAATCTACCTGTGGAACTGCCATACGAGAAACGAATAGCACGAACTTGCTAACCACCTGGGATTTCACAAACTGAAACACAGACGTGATCTATCATCATTTTAAAACATTGTGCTTAATGAACAACCTGCCTTGAGGCTTTTATGGCATTTTCTTCTGCTGGGTAGGAAAGTTGCCATGCGGTTGGTTGTTCTGGGTTTTTTTGTGGGGAGAAGCATGTTATTTCTTTGAGGCCCTTGTCAATATATGGTCTGAAAAGTCCCAAATGGATTAAACCATCTGTCTTGCTGCTGTTGTAGCATACAGGACTTACTGAGTACTGTGATGCAGCACACATGAATACATGACACAGCAAAACTATAATGTGCATGAAGCATGTTGTACAGCAGCTATCCCTGTATTGTACTCGGAAAGATCTGGTAAGCATTGAAAATCTTCAGAACACTCTTTGCTGGGGTTTCTAAGTGGGAAAGTAGAGCATGTCCAAGGAAACACCAATGTGAGATTAGCATGGAAGGTTTGGAGAATAAGAAATTATGATATAATTAGACAAGAAACAATGGACATGAAGAGGTAAGATGAAGTCTATGCTCATTTGATGTCAGTGATGAAGCTTCCATTAACATGTGAAGGGATTTCAGGCATTTCAGCTGTGCTGGTTGCTTTTGGGGACTACGTGCCTAGAGCTAAGAGGAAGTGTCCTATAATTTCTCTTGATATCTGTGGACCCACATAAAGGTCAGGGACATCCTGGCCTAGAGACAGGAGGTAGGAAGCATTTCAGCCATAATCAGCAATGTTCTGCATCATTTTCTTGATTAATTCTCATCTGGGAAACTTTATCTCTTGCTGCAGAATGTGGCAGCACTACTTGCAGTGGCCTTCATGCTGAACAACTAAAGGATCTAAATGTTTGCACTGAGGAGATTATAGCTGGCTTAAAGAGTCATAGTGCAATTCAGAAAAGAGTTATTTCTCCATATTCTAGCTTTCAAAACATCCAGGTATTCAGAGCATGTATGAAAAGTAGAGTTGGAGGTGGAATACAAATATTTTCCTAAATCACCTTCATATTCATTTACTTATTTATTTTACTGGCAGTTAGCAACCCCTGGAAGCCCAGGAAATCATCTAGTATTCAAAGGAACAAGTCAAAAGATAGAGAATAGTGTTGCTGTCCTGATAAAATACTGTTATTTGCAAGACAGTAACTGAAAGTTTGGAAATTCATGGTATTTTTCTGTCTCAAAATAAACAGAGAAGGCAGATATTGGGAGTCTTAATGTAAGTACCACTGCCACAAAAGCTTTTAGATTAAACCAAGAATATTCAAATAGAAAAGGTGGCTGCACATAACCCAAATGCATGTGTGTATTGCAGAACCATGGAAGGAAGTGAGCGAGAAGATACAACTACATGGCAGTCAGCAGCTGTACCAGTAATGAACTCTACTCTGAAGCACCACAAGGAACTGCTTTAGGCCATTCTTATTGATTCTCAAAACTAAGCTGAACAAGGAGCTCAGCAATCTGATCTAAATTTCAAGCCATCCCTGCTTTGGGGAGGGGTTCATACTATATATAACTTCCAGAGGATCTTCCCAATTAAAATGAGATATCAGAAGAGTAACTTTTAAGACAAGTATTCCAGCATTTCTTGGGATCTCTGGCTCACCAAGAGCTTTCTTCTTTACCTGAAAACTGCCTTTTTCTTACTGGCCCTTGCACACACTGGATATACTATCACTGTGTGTGTGGTGTGTGTGTATATACACTCCTTACCTCAAGCAGCATGGTTCTCTGTGAGCTTATTCTTGTAGCTTATTCTTATTTTGTGAGCTCATTCTGTCTCACCTGCAGCATACTCCTCAGCAATTATATCTGGAGCTGGCTTGCTCTCTGATAATCATCACACAAATCATACATTCTGATCTGATATAGCCCAAGGAAAGATATTCTCTCTTTTGAGACAAAAGGATTCAGCAAAGTTTCAGACTATAATGGTAGTTAGAAGTCCAATCTGCTAAATAACTAATGACAGGCTCCATGCCCTAGATAGACATATGTTTCTATCTCTCTGTTAGTAGCAAGCCAGCTGCCATTTGGAACAGAAAGGCCTAAATTCCTCTGAAACAGGTCAGACCCTCTCTGCTTCTGGCACATGCAGTACTTGCAACTGGTGACTCTTCCTGGCAAAATACTCTGAAATCCTGAAGTTACAGCAGCCTATGACTTTGACGGTCAACAGGAAAATGGAAAGTTCAGTCTAAACTAAATCATATCCAGATATCCGTTTATGCTAAAGCCTAACAACTGGCTTTTATCTGTTCTTTTACATCTGCACCAAAGATAGTTACTTTATGTTTCATGTGAGAACCTGTATCTCTCAGAAGGCATTCAGCAGTTTTCTGTTTCTCATGTTTGCATGGTTGCACATGATAAACAGGTGCTCAAGGACAAAATGCACATCATTGTATCCTCACTATTACCAAGATACTTATACTGTATGAACAAGCTATATATACAAGACATTGAGCAGGGAAAGAAAATAGGAATTAGCAACTTTATATTTCCTTTTGATGCAAATCAGACTCCTATGAGATGTTACTCAAAAGTTGGAGGTTGCTGATCCCAAAAAACAAAATACAATAAAATTGCTTAGGAAGGAGAACCATCAAGCTTTGATATCTGTCACCAGAGACACTTTGCCTAGTAAAAGTTCCTTGAAGATACCATTAACATCACATGGAGCATTCAGCTTAAATTCAACCAAGGCAACCTTCTATCTGTGCTTTAAAGTTAAAAACCATTAAAAATGACAACAGTCTGCCTTTACTGCAAAGCAAGAAAGTCTTTGTTCCTTGCATACTCTTCAATTATTTCATAAATACACATGGCTATTGGCGACGTGTGTGTACTCTTAAAAGTTCACAGTACAAAGACATTCAGAGCTAGGGCATCTGTCCTCCCAAGGCCCTGCTTTCCTTGGGAAGTAGCTGAAAATCTGCCTGCCAGTGGGAAGCGGTGAACTAATTCCTTCTTTTGCTTTGCATCTGTGTGCAGCTTTTTGCTTTTCTTACTTAACTGTCTCTGTATGAACCAATGAGTTTTTTCACTTTTACCCTAACGATTCTCTACCTCTTCCCACCACAGAGAAGCGAGCAAATGGCTGTGTGGTACTTAGTTGCCAGCTGGGGTTAAAGCACAACAGACACCGACTAGAGCATTAGTTGATAATTTTCAGAGGTTTGCCATTTTCTATACCTTTGAATTAGTACATAGGAGTCAGAGAATTTTGTTTATTTAAACTGGAATCTTTCAAGGGTCAAAAGAAGTTAAAAGCTAAAAGAAAAATCACAGAAAATGGACACAAATTTTACTTTTCTCTAATAATTTTAAATTCCAAACTAAACATAACCAACAAATCGAGGAAAAGTGCAAGCACCATCGCAAATGAACTAAGAACCAAACCACTACAGAGCTGACCAGCAGTCTCCACTGCTGATTCCAAATGTAGCTGAGGCTGAATCGGGCACCCTCATCCACACAGGAGCTATACAAAGAAGGGTTACAGAATTATAGAATCAGAAGGGATCAGAAGGGACCTCAAAAGATCATCCAGTCCAATCCCCCTGCCACAGTAGGATCACCTAGACCAAGTTGCACAGGAAGATATCCAGATGGGTCTTGAACACCTCCAGAGAAGAAGACTCCACAACCTCCGTGGGCAGCCTGTTCCAGTGCTCCAGTACCCTCAAAGTTTCAGTGCTTTTTCATCTCATTTATTGCTTTGCAAGGCTAAAGCTCATCCTTTTGACTTCTGCAAACATGTTTTGTTAATAGGAACAGTGAACAGATTTCAGGTCAACACTAGTTTTACAAAAGCATTATCTCAGTAAGAAAGTTTGATCACCAGCAAGAAAAAAACCTGTAAAAGCAGTGCCAAGAAAGTAGGTGAATTGCCCTGTAATTATTTTAAACACCACCCCCTACACCCCCCAAAACTCTAAATACTTAACCATGTTGAACTTACCACAATTCCTAAGGCAGCAGTATAATCCTAACTTTGCTGTCAGTGGACAGAAAGAGGAGCAATTTGGATCTCATACCATCAGATGTCCCATCTTACCTAACCTAGATCTCCATTCCTGAACAGGATACATACAGTGCTACACAGAGTGATAAAGATTAAATCTCACAGTCATTTTTTTGGTTTTCTTAATGCAACACCTCGAGTCTTTCTTGTGAACATATACGTGCTTTTCTTCATAAAAAAAATAACCACCAAACTGATTTAATTACCTTTTTTACCTTCCAGCATAAAGGAGATGGGATTAACTTCTCTTTCATCTATCTACAAGCTATGGCTAGTACCTGTTGTACAAGAAGACAGTAGGTCTGTTTAGCCTGGAAAAGAGGAGGCTCAGGGGTGACCTTATCACTGTCTATAACTACCTAAAAGGTGGTTGTAGTCAGGGGGTGGTCGGTCTTTTCTCCCTGGACACTGGAGACAGGATAAGAGGTCACAGTGTTAAGCTCCATTGAGGGAAGTTTAGACTTGACATTAGGAAAAGGTTGTTCACTGAAAGAGTGATCTGGTTATGGAACGGGCTGCCCACAGAGGTGGTCGAGTCGCAGGTGTTCAAAGTTAGTCTGGATGAAGTGCTGAGTGGCATGATCTAGATGTTAGATGTTAGGGTTACTTGGTTGGTTTTAGGTTGGACTGGATGATCTTTAAGGTCTTTTCCAGGCTCATCATTACTGTAATGCTGTGATGCTGTGGTACCTTAGTTTCTCACAGAATATAAATGCTTTCAAGAATGAATTCATACTACAAA
The DNA here is from genome assembly GCA_013397515.1 of Upupa epops. Lineage (NCBI taxonomy): Eukaryota > Metazoa > Chordata > Aves > Bucerotiformes > Upupidae > Upupa > Upupa epops. The sequence goes on from VZRI01011803.1 coordinate 22,265, forward strand.
TCCCCTCCAGACAGAAGGCAGAAAGGGAATGCCACCATAGAATTGTGGTATTTTTGAAGCTTATTCATTTTTTTCTCCCATTCTGTAATAATAAAACACTCATAAGAGATAACTACAGGAATTTATTTGCAGTGCTCTGTATGTCAAAGAGCTCTACAGAACCAGAGCAGTGGAACACGCAGCGCTGTGGTCTGCATAGAAGGCAATTATAAAGCTCTGCATTGCCATTCCTCATTTCTGTAGGTGCCACAACTCTTCTAACAAGGTTATTTCTAAATTAACAAAACAAATACACATTCTTACCAGAGAACATGTTTTTTGTAGAAAGTAAAGGCAGAAGTTGAGACATTAAGAGAAAGTTGAAAACATAAACAGTACAGAGCTGATTCTTTCTATTGTTCTTCCTAATTGCCACTGACATGGTTTTGCTGGGAAAGAATCCAAGGCCAGCCATGCTCTGCAAGCCATGAGCAGTTTGGAGTCAGCTAGGATAGCTGCTTGGAATTGGTACAGGTGTGTCCCAGAGCATAAACATAATGCTCAGTACAAAGTGGGGAGATTGCTAAGGAGAGGGAAGGCCTCCTGCTTGGGCTCTCCCTTCTGAGGATTGAGTTCCCATTTTCTCACTGTACATTTTCTGGGATGAGTATAACTTTAAGTACACAATCACACAATTACTGAGGCTGGAAATGACCTCTAAGATCATCAATCCCACCCTATGACCTAACATCATCACAGCAGCTAGACCAGGGCACTAAGTGCCACATTCAAACTTACCTTAAACGCCTCCAGAGATGCGGACTCCACAGTCTTCCTGGGCAGTCCATTTCAGTACCTAACCTCTTGCACAAGGAAGTGCTTCCTAACATCCAATCTAATCCTCTCCTAGTGTAGCTTCAGGCCCTGCCCTCTCATTTCAATCTATGGGTCTTCTCTCCTTCTTCCCTTCTCAGCTGGGGACAGGTGATTGGATAGAGTGATTGCTATTGCTTAGCTATGAGTATGGGCTAAACGTAGACAGACACATCATGGTACAAGCACAAAAAATCCAGTCTCATCAAGACCCAACACTGTTCATATTCATCGTCACTATAAACTCAAAATACAGCCATATAGCAGTAGAGGACAGTACTTACAAAGAAAATTCTCCTGAACAGGTTATGATATTGATAGGTAACACGCGGGTGAAACATCTGGGTTGGCTTCATTTACAGAGCACAGGGTTATTTTGAGGGGTTTTCGTTTGCTTAACTTCACTTCAAATAATCTAATTTTGAATGCAATCATAGGCCCCTCTCCTTAACCACAGCTTTGATCCTGTCTCACTGGAATAGGAATACTATGGCATTCCTAGCACTATTAGCAGGATGTTTGAGAAGCCTTTAAATCATTATTTCAGCAACTGTTCTGGCGTGCAGTAGCTAAGCAAAATGACACTATTCTTTATTATAAATAAAAGTCTGTGTCTGTGATCAATACTCCAGTAAGTATTATTAATTAATTTACAACAGTTGCCGCAACAAAGCACTGCACATGAGTCAGAGGAGCTTTATTTGATAAAAAGAAGCATGACCAGTAGGTCAAGGGAGGTGACCCTCCCCCTCTATTCTGCTCTTCTGAGACCTCATCTGGAGGACTGTGTTCAGTTCTGGAGCCCCCAACACAGGAAGGATATTGCACTGTTGGAACGTGTCCAGAGGAGGACCATGAGGATGAGTGGAGGGCTGTAGCACCTCTCCTATGGGGACAGGCTGAGAGAGTTGAGGCTGTTCAGCCTGGAGAAGAGGAGACTCTGAGGAGATGTTAGAGCGGCCTTCTAGTACCTGAATAGGGCTGCAGGGAAGCTGGGAGGGGCTGTTTCTAAGGGTTTGGAGTGGTAGGAGCAGGGGGAATGGTTCCAAGCTGAAAGAGAGGAGGTTTAGACTGGAAGTCAGGAGGAAGTTCTTCGTGATGAGGGTGCTGAGACACTGGAACAGGTTGCTCAAGGAGGTTGTGGATGCCCCCTCTCTGGAAGTGTTCACGGCCAGACTGGATGGTGCCTTGAGCACTCTGGTCTAGTCGGGGATGACCCTGCTCATGGCAGAGGGTTTGAACTAGATGATCTTTAAGGTCTCTTCCAACCTGAATCATTCTATGAATGAAAAAAGGATTCAGCACCATTTCCCAAAGAGCTATGAAATCAAATAGCAATATGAGTTTAAAAAGACACCTTTCACAAAACAGATACTTGGCATGATATTAGTCAGATTGATACAGAAGTTTAAACACATGCCAACTGCATGTTTATGAAGTGTTACTCCTAGTATAGGGCTTCATTCATGGGCAGAGTATTAGGGGTTTTTTAAGAAAGTACACATAATTTCAGTAAAGGCACTGAAAATTGCAGATACATCTATAATTAAACATTTAAAACATCTATTGCATTCAATTATTTCCTTAAGCCTGTGCCACATGAACTTTAAAATTCTGCAAAAACGGTCAAAAAGTCTTTATTCCACCAGAAAATGAACAGAACTTTAAGTATCATGTAAACTCAGAAGTCACCAAGTACATACCATTGCATTTTCAATACAGAAGCGGGAAAGAAGAGCAGAACACTGTTAGGTTTCTTTCTGATTTCAACAACAGGATTTTTCTTCTTGGTAATATTTCCTGTAGAACAGAGGAAGTTTTTCCATGCAAAAGTTCTGCCCGTGCCAGAACAGACAATACATCCCCACCAGTAACTTCCCTTAAGCCAGCTCTAGAACCAGAGGATGGCATTCTGCCCTACCACAGCTTGCTCTGTGTTTTGCATATTTACATATGCCAGCTTTTTTCCCCCCCCCGAGAATCAATGAGACTGATTAATGATGGTTTAATAGGGCATTTAGTCACCAAACATTAATCCAAAAGTGTTCGCACAATCAGACACAGCTCACCAAGTTTGTGTGAAAAGTGACTGTCATGCTGGATTCACAAGACAGGATGACTCATTAGGCCTCGGCAGGGTGTATTAGATCGGGGCACGTGTACACAAACGGATGCCTCCCACAGGGGATTTCAGATCTGCACAGTATGTGTCCTGTTTCTACTGTTTACTGCATATAGTGTCATTTACGAGCCAAAACGCGGCTGAGATGGTCTCAAAACTATTCTACCCTCCAATGTATTTCAAATGAAACAAAAGCCATGTAACAATTCTGTAGCTTGTGGTCTGAAGAATGAGTGAAGGAGGGTGATCTGGGAGATGGGCTAGTATTGCCTGGTGTACAGAAATAACCCTGATGGAGCAAGGAGAATCTACCTGGGAGGAGGAGGGGCAGAGACGATGCCGAGTGCTGCTGTAAAAGGACATACTGCAACAGGAGTTTGGAACTCATGTAAAAGAAACCTTGCAACTTAATCCTTACCTTGCTCTCAGGAGGCTGCTGGAGGTGCAGTAACGAGCCTTCTTTCCCCTCCATTTGTTCACACATAGGTGAACTTGAGAGCAATGCTGCTCCAAGACATAAATGCCTTACGACCTCCTTTCAGTGCAAAAGGTCTTAGCAGGAGAGAGACTGAAGACAGAAGTTTAAACTACCTTCTTCCTCTTACAAAGTTTTTGAATGAGTCTTGTGTTACTCATAACTTCTGGGAAATCCAACAGCTTTGCCCTGGTTTCAAGAAGTTTGGCAAGATGTCCAAAGTAGCAACTTCGAATCATAGCAAGACGGTAAATACCTGAACAGCACCACACTGCCCCAAAAGGACCTGCTCGCTGACCCAGAGAAATTACTGGCTCATGCCAGAAGCTTCTTCACCTAACAGGAATCACTTGTAGCACTCTCAGCAGAAATGGCCTGTTAAGTGTGGCAGTGTGCTCCACGCTTACCTCCTGTGTTATGCTTCTGAGCTAACAATGCAGTAACGATGCCTCTAGGAGTGATGATTTTGTCCTGCTCAATATGGATTCAGGGAAAATGATAACAGTACAATAGCCAAGGGCTAACTTAAGCAGTAAGCTCAAGCACAAGTTTGCTATGTAAATATGACATCTTCCATAAAGAGTGGGCAGCCCAAGAGCCCTTTGAGCTTTCCTGCAGAACAGCTGGATGAACACCAGAATCTCCCCTTGGACAGGAACACCTGTCAAGGAAAATCCTGAAGGTTGAGAGATTCCTTGCCAACAACAGATTCCTGGTGACTATTAGCATGCAAAACTTGGAAACTTGCACAAGGTAGTATTAAACTGGGCACGTTATCTTTTAAACAGGAGGGTGTCCTGGCAGCTCTGGCTGACCCTGTCCTCCATGCAGTAAGCAATCTGCTGTACTTCGACATCAAACCTTGCTAAAAAGACACATTTACTGCTACCAATAAATATAGTGCTACTTCTCTCTTGCAAGAGAAGTGCTTAGTTCCATCCATGACAGCATGGAAATGCAGAGACTGAATCACCTGTTTCTCTCCTGCCAAGAAGTGTTACTGAGGAGTGAGAAAGTCTCACACAGCCTCAAAGCCAAACTGTACCTGTTGTATATTTAAAGAAAACAAACAATTCCACCGTTACTGGTTCAACTGGTTTCCCATTAAAAGAAATATTTTAAAATGTAGAGATTTAAAGTGAAATCTTTTGTCCCATTGTCTAAGCCTCAACAGGCATTTCCTTGAGAATATTTACGAATAATCAATTCGTAAAAGCTGAAAGGGAAGAAGTCCAGGTTCCTGGGAGGTAGGCCAAGAGATTCTGAATCCAGGGAAACAGCACTCTCGTGATGTTCAAACAGGACTAGTGTGCAGAGCTCCTGGAATTTAACCTCAGCTGCTGGCTTTACGCACATTCATGGGATGCAGTGCGGTCAGCACGTGCATCGTTTCAGCGGTTTAAGGCATGCTGCCATAGCATACTGATAACTCACAAGAGAGATTTTAATATTCCTCTGTTCGCAGAGCACGCAACGTACAATAAAGCAAGCTTGATCAGAACAGCAGAGAGCCAAATTCCAACATGGCTCTGAAAACCACATAAAAGACCAAAACACTGAGCAACAGCACCCACTCTGACTCCTATACCTGCTTTGCAAAACACCTCAACACCATATCATTTTCTGTGACTACCATCTCCTTTTCTGCACTAACAGCGAGGGACAGACCTCACTCGTGTGTACATCAACAACACTGTGGGGATCAGGAGCCTCGCACACTTTCTTCCTTTCTCTGCTATGAAATAGTATCGGACTTGTTCTCTGACCAAGCAGCAGTGATTCTGTTACCAAGAGAGTCCTGGTCTCCTGTTTTCATACAGATACACGAGTCTCAGCGATCCAGGCTCTGGCTGTTGTAGTTGGATGAAATATTCCTTTCACAGACAGGCAAGATGTTTCTTACGTAAATCAAAGCTATAAACAAACAAAATCCCAAACCACCTGTGGGAAAGAGCATGCAGCAAGGTAGAAGGAAGAAAGGCATAATAATCCTGAATCACCAAGGGGCTGGGATTAGTTATTCACCTTTCCAAATGCCTTGGCTAGAAGCAACAGATGAGACAGACTTGTGGCCAGTTTATTGTGATGCCTTATTTCAGTGGGAGGTAGGCATCAACATTACTTTGAAAATGTAAAACCCAGCTTTAGTTTAATCCTAAGCGTGAAGTCTCAAAACTGATTAAATTGCAGTTAAATTAATAAAAGTTCAAATGGAAACAATAGTTCCGGTGGGTTAGGAATACTCTTGTGATAGGGTAGGGTAGGGGTTTGGACAGTGGTTTTCTCTTTTCTATCATTTGCCACCTCCACCAACTCATAGAGGAAACACTTTAATGTTTCAAACCCCTTCTGTCATTTTAAGCCCCATTAGATTCCTCAGATAAAACACACTTATTTTTCGTTGGCTACACCCTCTGCATTTAGCAATCCCAGAAATTAGATGTTTGCAGCATCTAGTTCAGTACAAGAGCTCCTCGCTGGTTTGTTTCTGAAGGTGGAACAGCATCTGTGGCATCTGCTGTATCAACCAGTACAGAGAGTAACTGCTCAGGCAGACTCACCATGGCAGCCTCCCAAGCAGTCAAGAGCAACAGCTCTTCTTCACTCTTACTTCGCTTCATTCTGGCATTGCCATCTTAGGGCTTTCTGTAGAGCAGTAGGTTTGAACAACTGAAAATACCTCTATTTTCTGAGAACATTTCTTCCTATGGTATTCAAACATGCCATCTGCTTTTTCTTCAGCTCTGTGTGGCACAGAGGATTCATACAGACTGTTCTTCTTAGGACTCCTGGCAGCTCTTCCTGCTTGTTATCTATGACCAGAAGTGAGCTGATGCATCAGTTTTTACAGGAAACCAGATCAGCAAATGTCACACAGGCAGCGAAGCAGGATATAGCAAACCGTGCCCCGTATATACATCCCATGCTTCCTTTATGCTCTTAGAGCTGGAACCTCAGGGGCAAAGAGCAAACATAGGTATGGGGAGGGGAAAAGCTGGTTAGATGGACTAACAACTGGCTGGTGCAGTTGTAAGTAAATCCAGTAAGTAAATGAAAACGAACACTGAAGTGCATGGGACATCGCATACTGTAAGAGTCAGAACACTATCTGTTGTAAAAGACCTAGCTCTTTATATATATAGAAATTGATATAAACAAAGACAGAGACGCAGAGAGATGCAGAGACACAGAGACGTACTCAGAGACCCGGACTGGGACATGGAGACAGGAGGACTGGGAACTGGGACAGAGGACGAGGTGCACACAGACAGGGGCATAATGAGAGATGCGGAGAGACAGACAGAGAGGCACACGCACGGGTAGAGACACGGACAGACCTAGCGACACACTGACAGATACACCCACTGAGACACACCGGCAGACACACTGAGATGCACCGGCAGACACACAAACAGACACGGAGGTGCGCACACTACACAGAGGCGCACAGATGGGTGAAGAAACCCAAACAGACAGAGGCCAAGGGACACACAGCAACACACACCAATACACACGCAGACACACACTACATGGAGGCACACACACTACAAGGAGGCGGATGGGTGGGAGAGTCACAGAGACACCCACCCAGACAGGTCAAGGCATACACAGGCAGCGACACACACAGACTGACCGACACATGGTCTAAGACAACCACAGACAGGCAGGGATATGGAGACACAGACAGACACACACACGGAGACACGCACAGAAACACCCACAAACAGGCCAAGACACACACAGGCCGCAACAGACATGCACATACACACAGAGCTGGACAGACAGGTGGAGACACCCACACAGACAGAGACACACCAAGGCCAACCAACACACAGACAGAGACAGCTGCACACCCACAAACACCCACTAGACCAAAGTGGACAGATGGACAGAGACACACAAGGGCAGGCAGAACACCCACCCAGAGAGAGACACCCAGATGCACGGACGGGCCGAGACACGCACAGGCAGACCGACACAGCCGGACAGTCAGGCAGACACACACAGCCAGCCATGCAGAGGCACCGGCAGAGGCACTGATGCACCCAGCAACAGCCAGCCACAGACACCCAGCCACGGAGCCAGCGACACACAGACACACACATTTACACACATCCCCGACACACACACACCCTGGACACACATACGCCCCCACCTGACACCACACACAGAGACCTACTTTGCTTTAGACAAAGTAGGAGTCCTGCGGATAAATCCTTCATTTCTGGCGCAAAAGGCTTTTCAAGTAGGTTTTGAAGACTAGGATGGGACCTCCCAACACAATGACAAGCATGCTGTGCTTGGACCCACTGCTGACTGTGTATTTTATGAATGGGATTCCCTTTCAGCGGGGATTTGCCTTTAGGTAAAGCCTGTTTATTAAAAAATAATATAGCATTTAAATGATACAAAATAATAACAGAAAAATGTGAGGAAATGGATTAACAACACAAATACCATGATAAAAACAGAGAAGTGTACTGGATCAGGCTTAAGTGGAAATTCTTACTGATTACAGATTCCACTTCTTGAAAGGGTCAGCTAATTAGGCAGACAGACTTTTTCATCAGAAAATGTACTGTACTGAATACATGGTAAGAACTACTTCCCAATCAAAACACTTACTTTAAAATGGTTAAATCTATTCTATTTTCTCCACCTTAATGGTACAATTAAAACAATCAGAAAAGCCTCCTCCTGAGTAAAGGATGAAAAAAAAAAAAAAGAAGAGCTGATTATGAGACTTTAGTTGTTATCTTTAAGGACTATTCCATAACAGAGTCTTTTTCTATTAGTTTCTTTTCAATTATGTGGCCAGAACTCATCAGAGAGTAGTCCTAGCAGCACTGCTTGACAGAATTATTGCTGGAAAAGTTCAGTCCTCTACCTACGTAATAAGAACAGCTGCCATTCAATAATGTTTAAGATGCTGTCCTTTCTGTGATTACTTGCAATTTGTTTGCTTACATTAATTCACTGTAGAATTAAGAAAAGTACTTCATTTTCAGAGCAATATGTGGTGTTCTGGAAGGACACTCTTGTTTGGCACAGACTTAGAAACCTTTTTCCCAGGAAGTTGTAAAAACAACCGTCAAGAGAAGGACATGCTTTCCCTTTGGAAAATATAAATCAACACCTGACATATCTAGACACAAACTGTAGTAAATGCAATACAGAATAGACTGCTCTTACACTAATAACAATGTTCTCCTGCATTCCTCACGTCCATCACATGAAGTCTTCCACAAAAACTGGAGTTCAAGAAACGTACTGTCTCTAGCAAAGAAAATCAAGACTGCAACAACTCTTAAGTGCATGGTCTAGGTGGAAAGAAAGCTGCCATCAAATCTGGGATTATATAAGCATAATCACAGTCTTTAAAGCAACACATCATGTACAGTGAACCATGCATAAAAGTTTGTGACGGACTTGCCATATATACTAATGTAATTTCCTTCCTCAACCCTACAATGGATAAAATCAGCAAACAGGATGCAACTATCTGCTTGTATCATTAAACTATTTAGAATTCAACTTCAGCCTTGAATTCAGAATTTGAATTCAATTTAGAATTCACATTGAGTGTTCTTTTCCTCAGGCGAACCATCCAGTTCCCCAGTGAAACTGTGCTACCGATGAACAAAAAAATAAAGTTAATCAGAAATTATTGAAGTTTATGGCAAGACGCTGTGTGAAGAACACACTGCAGACTATAGCAGCATTAAGAGTCTTGAAAAATAGAGAGCCCTACTGTAACAATCGTGTGACTGAACGAGTGATGAGGGTAAGAGTTAGAAACTCAAGAGCAAGACTCGGTATTATTGTAGCAGGACAATCAGCAGAGGGAAACTGTCCAAATATGAACATATATATAAATACAAATTTATAATGCACTAAACATTTATGTTCATGGGTATGCTTAGCATGAGAAAGAACAGGAAAGGAGGTAACTATTAGGAAACAGTATGTGGAATACATATATGAATGGGATCTGATTTATTTTACTGCTGCTGCTGAACTACACGATCTCACTGCTTAACTCAGTGCTGTTTACAATTAATTGCTTGCTACTCACTATCCACCCTCAATGTAGACGCCTGAGCAACAAATCTAGTGTCAATCTGAGTCTTAAGACAGAAAAACTAATTTCTTAGAAAAGGCAAAATTAGGGCTGGGTTTAAGCAACCAAGGCAAAATAGCCCTCCCCTGAAGTGATCAGTGGGACTCTGAAACCTTGCAATATTTAGAGGAAACTTGTTTACCCAACAAGTTATCCAGAAGATAAGAAGTGCTTATGAGGATAAATGACTAAACTTAAATTATCATCTGCTTTACAGGTATGCATGCAGGAGGTATTTTAAAAAGTACTATTGCTGAATCCCACTTGAGTGTCATTAGCCACACAATCAGGTAACATAACCCACAATTTCACAGAAGCTGCAAGAAATGTTATAAAGTGCATTTGCAGACTAATAAAGCAAAACAATAAATCCAAAAAAATCACTATTGGTTCCTTCTCACCGCTCTAGGAGCACAAACAATCCTCTGAAGCAGCACACCGCTCGTAAGAGCCTTTTAGGCAACACCTATGGTTTCACTGATAAACACCTATTTGAAAGTTTCAGTTGGTTAACCCTCTGTATGCTTACAGGGTTACCAAGAACCATGGCTTCTGAGTCTCTGCTGAGCTGAGTCTTCCATTCGTTCTTGTGTAGAACACTGTATCTTTATGTACATCAGCATATTATTTATATTCTGCAAGCAATGTAGGGGTTTTTGCTGCAGGGTTTGCCTAAATGAACTCTGCCACAATTCTTCAGCATCAGCTATAACAGTATGTCACCAGGGGAACGAGGACTTAACTCTGGGGAATTTTCACAAGTCTAACCCATCACATTTTAAAACCAAGGGATCTAAATGTTCACACTCCTTTATGAAGCAAAGTAAAATGGGACAGTCTGACACATAGTTTGCAAAGGTAAACGTGTCTATATAATCCACAAATGCCTCAGGATACATGAGTCAACAGGGCAGAGACATCACAGCTGGCTAGAAATAGATTCCAGTGTGATTTCTGTAGAAGTCAAGACAGATTTGTTTGCTTATTAGTAAATCCAGCTTAGAAAATTGCTACATGATATACTATATAAAATTAAGTGGCTCAGATGTGGACACATTGAAGAGTTCCACTCCTTGATACATGTGCTTCCTATAGCCAAGAAGTGGTAGAGACATTAAACAGCAGTGTCACTGCGGTGACAGCCTCTACCAACCACACACAGTACTCCTGCTGAATTCAGCACCTCCATGAGGAGGGTCCAAAGTATAATTCCTACAGAAGTGGGTGTCACCAATCTCAGGAACATGGGGCATAAACACTAACCTGCACCGATTTTAGGAATCAAAACTACATGCGTAAGTACTCAAAACTCATGCTTAACAGGGTTAAGCGAAGTTAAAGCAAAATATGAGGTACTATGATCACTACCTTCCTTACATTTATGCAAATTCAAGAGCTGGTACTCTAAAGATGCTCTCAATCTACTCCTTGAAATATGTATCTGCCTTTTTCCCCCCATATAACTTTCTGTATTACTGCACGTTGCCCATGTATGCTCCAAACAGTGATGTGAATTTTAAAAGTGAAAACGAGCTTTTATCCATGGACTTCTCATATGTCACTTAAATCACAATCAGTATCAAACAAAACAGCCTTGACTTAAAATAACACAGATAATTCAAGTGCTGTGAGAGATAGATAAGACTTTATCATGCAACAGAGTAGCATATGATTTCAAAAAACAGTTGCAGCAATAAGACAATGCATTAAGGTTCCCAGCTTCAAAATGCAATATAAAATGACTGGTGTGAAGACAGCTGTAAGGAGAGCTCTCAAACTCTATTTTGATCACGAACATCCCATCAGAAAAACACTTTCTCTCCACAACAAAGAGGCAGTAAAGCAAACTCAGCTTTCATTCCCCCTCCATGTTCCCAATCAGTTAAAACACAGAATTAACCCTCAGACCACATAATCACTTATCTTAAGGAGAGTCGAAGAAAGCCCAGTAAGAGGTCAAACTGATAATAGGCTGCCCACTGCTCCCCAAGTCCTATGGTGATCTCAGATGCTTATATTGCTTTAAGTAGGAAAGCTGTAAAAATTCCACATTAAAAACACTGTGCACACCTGCCAAGATTATAAAGTTTCAACCATGACAGCATGTTAAGCAGATCCACAAACTAGGATATAGCCTGATCTTCTCTGTATTTCTCACACAGCGAAGTTTTACACTACCTCTTTGTTACTGTCATTAGGAATAGGATTAACTGTCCAAGTGTAAATTAGCTGCCCTGCTGTCAGCACTATTTGTCCCTTCACCCGTAAGCAAATACACAATTAGCCTATACAGATACAGTTATTTTCATGTGTTTCATTTGTTCTTTACCAGTCCTTTAAAATATTCATGCTCCATTACTTACCAAAATAAAGACGCCATCCAGCATACTTGAAATAAGATGTACAGCACACTACTTGGATCTTAGCTGAAGGAAGTTAATGTCAGATTAAAACTTTCACAAGCAAAAGTAGCATCACCTATGTGTAAGCATTACACACAAAAATAAGCAAGCCCAGAAGCATCACAAGCCCATCTCCACTCAATCTGAAATCAGCAAACTTGAGCTTAATTACTTTTGTGATTATTCATCAATGAAATTGAGAAACTGACTTTGCAACATAATCAACTAAATACTCCAACTTTAATATTTTGTATTCATACCAAAAACAATTAACATTTTTTTACAAATAGTGTTATTTACTAAAACAATTCTTGTACAACAGTGCAGTAGATATATACAGATGCCAACACCAAAGAGAGCATCGAAACAAACAGAACTAAAAATGCACTTTGTTACTGTGTACACTTTATTAAAACCAAAGCAGACTGTGAGCAGGCTTCTTTTTACATGACAAAGACAAAAAATATTTGGGTTTCTAGAAGCACATGCAGGATAGAACAAAAACTCCTACCACCTTTTTGCCAAGGTAATCACGTGAAAAGTAAACTTTCGATCTGCAATTTTACATAACAGCAAATGGAATGTTTTTAAACACAAACACCCTAATTAAAGAACCGAGGCTTCAAAAATGTACATAGTGTTTATTACATCTTGAACCAAAACTTCAAACGTCAAGGCCCTCCCATGTTTCACTATGGTGTTGAACAGCACAGTCATGAAGGTTAATGTTCTTCACTGCAGCTGGAAATGAAAAAGGATGAGCTGTAGTGTGGAGCCAGTCAGCCTTACTAAATTGAATAACCAAGTAAAAAATGATTCTGCCTGCTGTTATCAAAAGAGGCTTTTCAACTTTACTTTCCTTTTTCTTTAAAAAAATTCTCCCAATTTATCAGTGGAAAACTTATGCTCTCTTACTTTTTGAAACAGGTAAGTGCACCTTCTCCAAAGGAAGCTGCAATTACATAATTCAAAGTCCCATGATAGCTGCTGTTGTAAGAAATATCCTTTTCCATTGTGTCTGCGAAACCCAACAGTCAAGGAATACAGTAAGACCTGTATATGTAAAGACTGCACAGATATCTTTTGAAATATGAGTGAAAAATTAAGTGATTAGAGAATATACTAAAAAAATTGGAGAATGAGGTATTAAGCAGTTCTCCAGTGTAAATTTGATGTTCCTGCCATCTAGATAAAGTCAGAGAACTGTAATAGCAGCCTAGATTTGATCAGCAAAATATGTACATGCTATTAAAAGCAAATGTATTTCTTCTGTTATATGTAAGCCTTTTCAACCTGGCAGAATTCTCCGAAATTCTGGTTACTCAAATTCATCTCAGTTTCCCCCACCTCAAAATTCCTGACTAGTAACTGTACCAGCGAGGGCAACACACTGCTCTACATTTGTTCAGCAGCATGCAGTAATTCTTATGTTCCTTTTTACTGTTCTTTTACTGCTGCCTACATGTACCTTGGCAGCGACATAAAGCAGACATCTACATGGCTACCAGTGACTAACTAGATGTAGATAAATATGTTGCCACTCTTTCTACCATGACATCCGTGTAGCAATTTCAAACACAACACCTCAGTATTTTTCCTGGGATGCTTTACACCAACTCTTGACATCTTTGCTATGCCCACATAAATTGAGATGATACACATGGGTAAACAAGCTTTGTTTATAGAAATGCACAGAAGGCACTTTCCAGAGTTTGCTCCAGTTCATGATAACCAAACCACTAAAATACTCTTTCTGAAGTTAATTAAGATTTTTGTATTCCTTAATGAAAAGGTTATATAACAAAGGAGTTATACAAAACTATTACTATTATGAAAACATTGACAATTTCCTGTAAAGAAACAAGACATTCAAAAATTAGGTCTTTTATTGGAACTCCATGTTTTCCAGGGATTCCAACCTTCAAACAGACCCACTTTTGAGATTCTAATTACCAGCTAAAAAGCTTTTCCATACAGTAGCTGTACATGTATTTCCCCCCTCACCTGTATTGCAGTTCAACACTAAGACAAAAAATACATGCATTGGTCAAACGAATGCATAAACACGGAACCTCAGAATCACAGCAACGGCATCTGCGGTTCATGATACTAAACCAGTTAAAGGAGCTGAACTGAAATACAACTGTTAAATTAATCACAACATCATGAGTGAAGAAATTAGTGTAATGATGGAATCTAGCCGGGTAGGAGGAAGCATCATGTTGGACTATATGACATATGGAACATGACCAAGCGAGAAGACAAAAAAAAATTTCAGGTGGACAAATCACCTTGAAGCCATGCAGCTCCAAATTCAGTTTAGTCTGAAAGCTGCACTGGAAATGGAAAATGTAGAATGCAGTGGAAATCTGGAGACACTCAACCTACGAACTTAAAAGTCTACTGATCTACTGCACCAACTGTGGACAACAAAAAGTGATTCAAGTCAACTAACTCTCACTGTTTTGTTACAGGAGATGCCATAAAGCAGTGACTAAATGTAAAAGAAAAGAAAAGGTGGCCATCTTTTTTTTTCACAATTTTTATTACACTGAAATGATAATGGCATCGTATTTTAGAAAGTGGGTTTTGGTCACAATGAAACAAAATGAAAGGTGATTTTACTCCTCTTAAAAGATGAGTAAATGCCCAACTAACTAGGAGTAAAACTCATGATACACAGAAGTTTTCAGTGTTCAATGGAGAAACCAGGAACAAAAAAATCCCGACTTGTGCACTGAGGAAGGAAAACTTAAAATTTTAAAAACAAAGGCAAATCAATAACAAAAAGCATTTTCACCAAGTCATTTCTACATAATTAGGGAACATGTCACACAGCATGGGAAAAACCTGTAATACAAATAGTCAACGTCTGCTTGACTTTTTGAATTAGGGACTAAGAACTGTGGAGTAAAAAGTTACTTTCACTTTTGTGTAGAAATTAGACACTACCTACACACACAGGTTCTCTGATTTTGGAGTAAGGTACCTAAAGCATAACAAGAACACCATTTAAATGATATTACATGTGCTTTCTGAAGAAAATCACTTTAATCTATGAAAAATTTTCTATTACTCAGTATCTTGTGTAATTATTTATTTTTGTTTAGTATTTCCTTTCAAATTCCACTGACTTTGTAACAACACCAAGTACTGACAGCTCATGAGCATGCTTAAAATTTCTGGAGAAAAACAGTATGTGAAAATTCTAGTATCAAAACAGTCAGTTGGGCTAGGACATCCCCAACTGGAATAAATCAGCTATGGGCACATTTTGTAACCACCCCAGTTAGAAGTTACACAAAGTAGTCATCTGAAAGCATTAAGAGGCAAATTATCAATATCTATGAAAACAGCGAAACAAAGGCATGTTAGTTAACTGCCAACAGACACAGAAGTGTATGGCATAACTGAGGTCAGCTTAGAGTACTATTACAGCATCTAATTCTAGGGGCATCACACTAAAATACATTACACAGAAGCAAACAATTTCCGATACACAGTACTAAGACAAAAAACACAGATCTGATGTTGAAGACATCTAGCATTGCTCTAAATGGAATTAGAGTCACTGGAAAAGGTAGGAGGAAATCAGGATGCATTAACAGACTGAACACAGATGCAAAAGCAAGAGTCTGTGTAAAAAAAAATCTGATCACGCATATTTAAAACACTGACTTCATCACCATATTCCTTTTGTAGCACCTCCGCTACAGAAACATCATTCCTTAAAGAGCCACCTGGCTAATTTACTGAGAAATGCAAGGATTTTAAAAAGGCTAAGACATGCAGCTTCAGAAGAGAATTCAAAGGAAGCCAGAAGTGACAAAGCAAGAAGCCTCAAACCATACTATATACAGGCTAAGAAATGTGAACAGTACAAGTGGAAATAGAAACAGATGTTTAAGGCAGAAGTGTTTATGTCAGAACAGTAAACAGAACAAACAGCTAAGCAAGGCCACAAGAGAGAAAATAAAGCCCTGAAGATTTGTCCAGTAAAGTGAATTTAATGTTCATAATTCTCCATGTTCTAATTAAGACGACTTGACATAAAGTAGTGCTATTCATGTTGTGTGTTTCAGTTTATAGCTCCATCATTTCTCTTCCCACTCAATTCCTCTGTCTTTGGTGTAATCTCTACTAACACACACAGTTCCGGTTCTCATTGCAAAAAAACACTTTGAAAAAATAAGTTACGTGTTTCTCATGATAAAACACAGGATCCCGATCTGTTGCATGGTCCCATGATATGTTTAGCAGCCTCTGAATAGTAGTTTTAAGTTATTAATTATATCTGAAGCAGAATCATAATTTGCTGTTATCCCCCCAGATCGCTCACTAGTTAACTAGTTTACTTTGGTAAATAAGCCATCTAATAGTCATGATACAATTGTGTTCAATTTAAGAAATAACCTAGGCTCAGGTAAGTTTGTAAATTCATATATAGACCTTAAGCTTGTAAGCGTAACCATGATATGCAGAATTACTGCTTCTCCTGCATTGGAAAAAGACATCACATCTGTCATGAAACAAGACAAAACTATGAAACATGGTTGTCAGTTCATGATTAAAATAAAATAGTAAATTATTTTTAAACATTGTGTTAAATATATTCACATGATCACCATAGCTATACGAAATGGTCACTATTGCAAACACACACTATATGTACATAACATATATGCCACAACAGTTTGCAAGTGTTTTCACAGACCAGCCAATTTTATCAGACATAAATAATCTTGTACCAATTTTAGACATTTTAAAAGGAATTAAATGTCCTAAATATATCTGTTCCTCTGCAAAATAAAAAAAAATTCTAAAAAGTCAGTGCAAATTGAACTTGTTCACCAAGATAGATTCTTATTAAGCTGAGGATAAACAAAGTTTAAAGAGATTAAAGGAAGAAACTCATAGAATTGCCAACTGCCTTAAGCAGAGGTTAATGTAGGTTAGGAATCACAAGTCCTGAATCCTATAGCAGAGCCTTCTGTGGGTAACTATGCTGTTGTTGCTGAGGTGGTGGAGGCTGTGACTGTTGTGGAGGTGCTTGTTGACTGCCTGCTGTCTGTGGCAGAGGTGTAGATGCTAAGTTATAGTTTGGCACCTGGGACATACTAGTTCCAGCATTCTGATAAGCAGCAACATCAACAGTAGCAGGTGGTGGACTATACACCGCAGCTTGGCTGGAGTAAGTATTTCCAGTGACAGAGCCAACCATTGCACTGAAAAAAAAAAAAAGAAGAAGCTAAATTAACAAATTTTCCAAAAGAATGGCAACAGGTCAGCTCTGTCCTATATATACGCACAAAAAACTCTAAACACCTGGCATGTTTTAAGCTGTAGCAAATGAATATGCATATCAAAACTCAAACATACTCCTCTGAGTTAAAGAGGCCTAACACATCTCTCCTGGATTTCAAATCTCTACTTTTCTTTTAATGTGCAACATGGTATCCCACCTGACTTCCACTTTGCTCATCAAAAACCAACAAAACCCAACCAATGTATTAAGGAGTGAAACAAGTCAGGTGAAATATACAGAACTTGCTTTATGAATACGTGTCCTACCACCCCAAGTATGCAACTCTGAGGGACAGAGACTAACAGACTTGGATAACTCAAGATAGCTGTCTCTCACAACTTTATAAAATTGTTTTATAGGGAGTAAAAAAAAACCAACCAACCAAACCACAAAACCTTAAATACTTAAAAATTTAAAGGTTATCAATTTTTATCTGGTATTCATAGCCCATTCACTTCTTTCCCAAAATAAGAGGAATCCTCCCCAAGCTTCCACACTAAGATATTTTAAAAAAGAACAATACAACATGCAGTATCTCAGAAAATATGCAAAGCCAGACAAAGTGAAAGATAATCTTCATAATCTACAACATATATGTATACATGTTATCTTTTAAAAAAAGTCATATCTTTGTTTCCTCTTTTATATACTGTATATAAACTTAAAAATTATACAAAAATTATAGAAACAGATTCATGTTTGTCAGGAATTTTTACCAAAAACATGACACCTATAAGAAGCACAATAAAAATGGAGTAATAAATATACTGATGTGTCTTTCAGCTGTGTCTAATATTATCCTCCTGTAAGACAAAAATCTCCTTTAAATAATATTTGCAATACTTCGTTTAAATTGATTTAAACTCAAATAGACAAATATTTAAGATTACTTTGTGTAAGACGTCTGTGCAGGCTGACCAGGCAGTACTGAGCTGGCAGATGGAGTAACTGTGCCTTGGCTGAGAGAAGAGAGTTGTTCAGGAGGAAGGTTATAACCTTGAATATGGCCCATCTGTGCACTCCCTGCCACCAAATATGCATTACTTTGAGGTTGCCCAGGATAAACCTAGGAAGTTAAAGGAATATTAGAATTACAATACAAGAAAATTGGTAACTTAAAAGACACCCTCTCAAACCTTATGACAGATAATTTTGAAGAAAGCAACTGATTATCGTATATTAAGTGCTGCAATATGAAAAAGTACCAGATTTTTAATGACACTATTTACATCTGCAATGGCTCCAGTGCCAGAAAGGTCACTTAATTTATCTAGTCATCCACATTTCAACTTCATCTTAATGACTACTGCTTGTGCTACATTAAGAGCTTCTACTCCAGGATTACAATATTGAATGACTTAAGTTATGTAACAAATAGCAGTCCAAAGCAGAGTACTTTCTGATGCCAAGATAACTTTCACTATGTAGTATTGTTAAAATGGAAAGCCTATAATGTATTTTGTGTGTCATTAGCTACCCTTTTATTTCACTTAGCAGTTGAGACTGCAACTGTAAAACTGCTTGAGCAGGAAGGAAAAATAAGTCCTATGAAAATTTCTGCTAAAAAAAATGTTTTACAACTAACTCAGACAACATCTTCATAGCAGGTATGTCATCTGTATTCTAAATCAACACTAGATTTCTAAACTGTATGCTTTTCTGTTCAATTACAAATTATTTGGCTTAAGACAAATTACTAGAAGAAATTATCAAGTCTCATGCACAACTGATTTCATGTAACTTTCTGATTTACAGCTCGTGTATCTTAAGATCTCTGAAACTCAGACAACATACTCACAGGTTTATCAATATTACAAAAGAATCTCAGAAGACAGCAAAGGCACAAGATCTCCTAACTTCACAGGATTTTATACTGGCTCATCTTCTCCTCAACATCCACTTTCTCCATTTAAGAATCTCCAGAAAGATGCCAATTTATAAAGCAGTAAAATTATTTGATAGTGTCATTACATGATTACTTCTCACATACAAAGAGAATATAATCTCTCTCTTATGACACTGCAAAAGCATACATTCTCTTCTTTAAATGAAACTGAAAAGTACACATTTGTAGAAAACTAAAAGAACTAAATTTGCTTCAATGGTTATATAAAGACAGACTGTTAGTAAATCTGCTGGAATTTCTGCGCGCACACACACATACACACCATCCCCTTGCCAAAAAGCAAGCACACTACTGAAAATTAAGTTTGAGATGCTTTATATTCCTATAAACAGGAAAAGAATAAAGCAAGTGTGAGTTAAGATTATGGAATTAATAATTTAAATACCAAATACCATGGTATATGAATAACCTAGGCAGAGGTAAGTCAGTTACATAGAAATGCCGCCACAAAAGAACTGTAATTTGAGAACTAAATGCTCTCTAGTGTCATTTCCAGAAGAAAATTTTGTAAGAGTTAGCTCACGTGAAAAGCTGCTTACCACTAATAATTTACAAGAAATAAACAATAGCTTGATGTTCTTGGTAACATCAAGGACTGTTAAATCTTACACACATACCTGAGAGCCAGAAACACCAGATGACTGCATATAATACTGTTGGTTTTGTAGTTTTGCATACATGGAATACATTGGGTCTTCATTCATCAATTTGTTATACAAAGAAAGTGCCTCCATTGCTTTCACATTGAGCTCTGAAAGTTCTGAATGTTTCCTAGAAAATATATATAACATACATAATTACATATAATTATAGAACCACAGAACACATTGGTTCAGAAGGGACCTCTAAAGGTCATCTAGTCCAACCTCCTTACAACAAGCAGGGACATCTCTAATTACAAACTGTAAAACAGTTTATTCTACAATCTAGATAACTTCAACACAGAACAGGAAAGACAAGGAACTTTCGCATCATTAAGTAACATACTGGTACAGAACATTCATGGTAGAATAAATCTCAGTTTGAGTCAATACACTTGATTTTATTTTTACCTGTCTATATCTTCCAACTTTTCATCTATGAGCGGGCCCATCTGGTGGCATATTGCTAGAACAGCAAGAAATTAAAATATATCAGAATAATACAGATTTCCATACTGCAAAGTCAGAGAACAGATCTAGAAAAGTTACCAGATAGAAATGTGTGAATGCCAGTCCAATTTTTTGTAGTTACTACTAAACTCTATATGCCCAAAGCGTTATAATAATTTATAACTATAGTCTAATACCCTGCTGAAGTTTTCAAGTAGAAGTACTTTTCAAGTGCACACTTTAAACAGAAAATAAAAATTCTGTGAAAAAACCCACATTGAACATCCAGGGCATGTAAAGCTGAAACTATTTTACAATAAAAGGTTCAAATCTGAAAGGTGATGTCTTCTTGAAGGAATAAAATGTGACACTGAAGCCAAGATTAAACACTGAACTAGCATTACTACAACAAGACTATGAAAACTGTGAAGGATAAAATAGGTTGTAACGATTCAAATCATCTTCACATCAAAATACACTAATAGCAAATTACTACCTCACTGGGGGATGTACGTGTCTTCGAATGACTAAACACATGCAAAATCCAACACAAAAACATAACGGGAAATGCGTTAAAATAAATAAAAATGCACTCTCTGCCAACTTTCAGTACAAGGACAGGTGGTTCCTGTAAGTGCCAAGCAAACCACTGTTAACTAACAGAAAGACAGAGTTTGTCAATTGCAAAACAAACAGAAAAGGAAGCTGAAAGAAGACAGACTACAATTTAATCCTAGTCCAGGCTGCAAAAATACACCCACTTATCCCAAGCAATGATCTATGCAGATGTGTCTGAATTTCCAAGAGCCACTCAGAGTTCAAACTGAGAAATAAGAAAAAAAGATGCAGGCATCAAAGATGACCTAAATGCATTGTAAGCAGCTTTGGAATATTGTCTTGAATCCCAGTTTTCCCAAAATAGAGATGCAGAAGGTCCTGAATGCCTCTGGACCATGATGGGTGAAACAGCATCATTGATGTGTTCTTTGAAAGCAACTCCAGGTATAAGAGGATGGGAAAGGCACCCATCTGCTTTTGTGAAGCTGGGAACAGAAAATCTGAGAAAAGACAAGTTCTGACTACTTTTATATCTAACACAAGGTGTGGAAAAATGCATGATGACAATTACATATTGAAGGACACTTGAACTAGACATTTGGATGGCAATAAAAAAAACCATATTTTTTCCTCAAATGCTGATGAGCCACTACTGGTACCTATGCCAAAGATACTCAAGGCCTACTCCAGCACACAGCAAGAAGATTCCTATTCAATATATTCATCAGTGACCTGCATGAGGGGACAGAGTCTACCGTCAGCAAGTCTGCCGATGACACAAAGCTAGGAGAGTTGGCTCACACTAGGGGGCTGTTCTGCCACCCAGAGTGACCTGGACAGGCTGGAGAGTTGGTGAAAAAAATCTGAGTTTCAACAGGGCCAAGTGTAGATTGCTGCATCTGCAGTACAACCCTATGCATCAGTCCAGGCTGGGGGATGACATGCTTGAGAACAGCTCTGGATAAAAGAATCTAGGGATCTGGAGACATTCAGAATGTGCTTTGACATGTTCCTGAGTGATCTTCTCTAGGAGAACATGTACTAGCAGAAGGGTTGGACTGGATGATGTCCAGAAGTACCTTCCAACATCTACTATGCTGTGATTGTACGATTCTATGGTTCTACAACACTCTTGAATATGGCAACGTAGAACTTGATGTATTTGTCAAACTCTTTTGCGGATAGCTGGGAAGCAACCATATGACTATTGCTTTTAGATGTTATGAGCAGTTCTAATGATCTCTCAATGCATTTTGAAAGAAGATCCTAATGCACAACCTGCTACTGGATGCATAACCTGCTTCTCAGACAACAGCCTCTACAGATGGTTTTGGTACTCAATATTAAAAGGAAACAATTTTATTCCTTTTAACACACTTCAAACTTTAGTGGAACCAGATCTCATGAAAATATGTCATTGAAGAGCAGTCCCTAAAATAGCATTCATATACAGATATGAAAAACCAAGCAGGTGTGGAAAGATGGGAAATACGAAAAAAAACTTATAAGCTTATGCTCATTTTCCTGTCTGACTTCTAGATAGATCTGGAATCTGCCATTTTCTTAAAATCTAGTCCTATGTACACTGTCAATTTAAGCAAGTGTTCTGTTTCAGTCGTTAAGTTCCTTCACTTCATCCTCCAAAAATTCCCCTCCAAAAATTTTGGTCTATCTATCAACCCAGGAACAACAATCTATAACGCCTCTTTGAAGAGGTAGCCGGAATAATTTGAGTCTAGTCTAACTTGAGGGTATTTGTTAATACTAAGTCCTATAGAAATGCACATACAAGTGAAAAGCATGCAGGACAGCCATGGGTCTATGCTAAGCCTCAGCAGTATTTGTGCTTCCTCTTGTGGAATCTCATGCTGTGCTACTCTGTGAAGGAAAAAAATAATGGATGAATAAGACTGAATTAAGCACTGTTTGTTCTTCAAAAAGAAAAGAATATAGAATATAGATCTACTGAGAGAGAAATGGGCTTGTTTTAATATTTTGCACTTTTGTCTCTTAGATTTGTGAAATAGGAAGTGAAAAGATAAATACGGCTTAGGCACTTTTCTCAGGCATGCTTGTGGGGTACACACGAAGCTGAAATAGCTTCAGCTTAGTATTGTTTTGATATAGGCGAGTATTAGACAGGAAAACAAAACAAATCTCACTGGATTTTCTTACCCTCAAGATGAAGCAATTCTGGAAGGTCTGGCTGGTCATCAGATGGATCTGCACTTTGCAACATCTGCAGGAGCTGGTCCATTTTATCCTAGAACATAAATTATGTAATTACGGCTTATGTGGAGGGAGGGAAGGAGAATTAAAACTGTGAGGATAGCAAATTAAAGCATCTATTTACAACAGCCACTTGGATCTAGATTATCTTTAAGAAAATACAAGTCATACATTCATTCACAGGAATAAAGACACTTGAATAAGGAAAAGCCAAAAGATAAGAAAATATTAGCAGCAACAAGCAGAATGTACAGAGTATCTATTTATTCCTAGAAGTCCTTTAAAGGTACTGCTGAGCAGTTCGTGTTTTCCGTTGTTTATTACATATGCAATACCACCACCTAGCGGGATTAGTGGAAATGGTTTTATAGAATACATCAAGTGCTTTAAAATTAAATGGGCACCCTAAAGTCACCAAAGTCGTAAGTACCTGAGGCCTATCAGCACATGAGCAATAGTGTTAGTAATACATGAGTTAGTTTTCTTAAAGTGCTGCTTGAAGGGATAGCACATTCCTTCAGAATAAGACATCTCCTCTATTCTCCCCCTCTCTTCTGCTCTGATGAGACCCCATTTGGAATACTGTACCCAGTTCTGGAGCCCCCAACACAAGAAAGATATTGAACTGCTGGAATGCATCCAGAGGAGGGCCATGAGGATGACTGGAGGGCTGTGACACTGCTCCCGTGGGGACAGGCTGAGAAAGTTGGGGCTGTTCAGCCTGGAGAAGAGATCTTAAAGCAGCCTTCCAGTATCTGAAAGGAGCTACAGGAAAGCTGGGGAGGGGCTGTTTACAAGGGCTTGTAGTCAGTGGTAGGCCCAGGGGCTAATGGTTTCAAGCTGGAAGAGGTTTAGACTGGAAGTCAGNTTCTTTTCAGTGAGGGTGCTGAGACACTGGAACAGGTTGCCTAGGGAGGTTATGGATGCCCCTGCTCCCTGGAGGCATTCAAGGACAGATTGGAATGGGCCTTGAGCTACCTGGTCTAGAGGAGGGTGTCCCTGCTCACGGCAGAAGTGCTGGAACTAGATGATCTTTAAGGTCCCTTCCAGCCTGAACCATTCTATGATTCTACCATCCTTAATTAACCAGTTTAAGTGCAACCCATTTGTAAAAGTACCAATGGCTATTAAGAGGCACAAACTCTTAGAAAAATATGTCTTGGTGTGACCTACACTGCTTAGCAAACAAAACATGTAAATGACTAAAAAAAATGAAAACAACACTTAGCTGAGTGCTCTCAAATAAACAGCAGCTTAGTAGGCTAAAGTCACATTGATTGTATCAAAATGGAAACTAAACCCATAGGTTTTTCCTCCTTAAACCCAGAAAGACAGGAAGAAGCCAAATTAACTACTCCCTTAAAAATTGTACTACTGTAATATTTACTATGGTACAATTATACTATGGCACAATTATACTATGGGTTTTATTTCTAAATAAAACAAGACTCTAAAACATAAACCAACATGGAATCACATAAGATAAAAGCTGGAAGGCAGCTCAAGGCAGAACTGAGATAAATTATTGCAGCAGATTACATTCTAGTAGCTTTTGGAAGAAAAAAGGTATTTGAGACACAAGTTAAACAAGACTTCAGAAAGGCAGTAACTGACTTTTCATTAAAAAATCCAACAAAATCCTATTTGAGGAAGGAAGAAGGTCATGAGAAAGAAAGAAAAAATTTCTAAAGAAAACAATTATAAGCTCCCTGGGAGGGAGACAGGGAAAGTTAAAAAAAACAAGACAGAGAAAAATATCCAGGGAGGAGAGTTCCTTGCAGAATCACTGTGGTGTGATGATGCAAATCTTTATTATTGCTCTATAAGTAATATTTAACTCCCACTTTTCAGAAAATGAAAAAGAACTTTCAGAATGAAAACAATGGTGATTACTCTGGATATAATCTAAGACAGCATTCAAGATTGGTATTTCTGAAATATCTCAGATTAGTTAAGGTAAAAATTGAAAGCAGATGTGTCACTCCACACCAAGCTCCTCGTCTAGAGGTAAACAGCTATAAAATCTTGGAATAGGGCACTAAATGGAATGCAGTTTCCAAATTCAGTTTCAGAAATTCCCAAGAACTTCAAGACACAAGTTATAATAATTTTCCTTTCCCATTCCTGTGCAATTAAGCTCTTGGATGCCTCGAATAGTTTTTCAAATGATGATGAAGTGGTTAAA
The DNA here is from genome assembly GCA_013397515.1 of Upupa epops. Classification (NCBI taxonomy): domain Eukaryota; kingdom Metazoa; phylum Chordata; class Aves; order Bucerotiformes; family Upupidae; genus Upupa; species Upupa epops. The sequence goes on from VZRI01011803.1 coordinate 47,511, forward strand.
TATCACACATTTAAATTTACCAGCAATTGAAAAATCAGTACTGTTAACATGCTTACTTCATCAATATAAACTGGTTCCGGCTCAGGTTCTATTGTCTCTACTTGTACTTCATCACTGAACTGTACTGTTTTCTTCTCAGCTTTCACTGTAAGAAAAGCAGATTTTATGTTATAAAATAAAGAAAACAGAGAGATACATACTATAAAGCTAACACGTTTCTCATGTCCTTTCCTTGGAGATACCTCTTTTTTAAAAAGAGCATTTTTTTTGATATTCAAAGGCCAATACCATCTACACAGTCTACAACAGATTTCTTAAATCTGTAAATTGCATAATAAAGGTATCAGTTCACACAAGGTCGATGTCTTAGCAAGTATGCACATAGCATACTTATTGAATAAGTAAGATAGACCAAGAGTGATTGCAAAAAGCAGGGCATTGTTTAAGAGGAAAAGGTAAAATCATCTATGTCAAATCAAAACCATGTTTTCTCCAGAGCAAAGTACAAAATGTAAAGTTTCCAAATTGTGTTTATCCTTCTACATCAAACAGTATCTACTAAAGCATGCCATTCCTCTGTAGCAAAGGTCACAACAAAAAAGCTGCAAAATACTACTCTTAACATACTAGTGTTATCAATCAGCTTTAACACAGAGCAGATGACTCCTACAGCATGTAACTCTGCGGACCTTTAGCACAGGCCTGTAATATTGAGATTACAAACTAAAGTAGCAAATCCATTAGATATTAAAAAAGTCAGACCTACAATCTTACAGCCTTGCCTGATATTTAGTATTTTTACTGAATATTTAGAGTAGGGGGACCAACACAAACAGATACAGGAAGATATCCAATAGGCAGGAAAACAAAAAATCTCCTCCGATCATGCATGGGGGTGCTTTGTGGACGAAAAGCTCAACGTGAGCCAGCAGTGTACACCTGCAGCCCAGAAGGCAAACTGGATCCTGGGCTGCGTAAGGAAAATGTGGCCAGCAGGTCGAGGAAGGTGATTCTCCCCCTCTACTCCACTCTGGCGAGACCCCACCTGGAGTACTGCATCCAGTTACAGAGCCCTTATTACAAGAAGGATGTGGACACGCTGGAGCATGTCCAGAGGAGGGCCACAAGGATGATCAGAGGGCTAGAGCACCTCTCCTATGAGACCAGACTGAGACAGTTGGGGCTGTTCTATCTGGAGAAGAGGAGGCTCCCATGTGACTTTATTGTTTCCAATAAACAGTAGCCTTCCAGTATCTGAAGGGGGATACAAAAAAACTGGGGAGGGGCTTTTTAGGATCTCGGGTAGCAACAGGACTAGGGGGAATGGAGCAAAGCTGGAGATGGGGAGATTTAGATGATGTGAGGAGGAAGTTCTTCACCGTGAGAGTGGTAAGAGGTCACTTCCAATCCGTAATGTTCTGTTCTGTGGCTTGGTCTGGGTGTCCTGCTGTGGCAGGGGGATTGGACTAGATGATCTTTCAAGGTCCCTTCTGATCTCTGATGATTCCATGACTTGTATATATCTACAGCATCTAAGTTTCTTGAATTGAACAGTGGTAAAAGCCAACTCCTATATGCCCAGTAGCCTTCAGTTTTATCTCGATTACAAAAAAAAGCAATTTGGAAAAAAAATACTGTTGCCCACAAGTTTTTAGGCATCACTGGAGTTGTTAAAGGCTTCTCAAGGACACTACTGACAAAGCCGCCAGAAGACAGCAGCATATTTTTCAGCAGATGCTGACTTGGGTAACCTTGGTCTGACACATAAAGATACAGTTGTTGTTAGTCAGAGCACAGGAAGGGCTCCTCAGTTTTACTTTGAATGTAACTTGAACTTTGAACCAAAGTCTGTCATAATGGAAGGAAACTGAGGAAGTACATCACTACAGAAATGTAAGCAATGCTTAACGTGTATATGTAAATGTAATGCTACTTACTCATTTCTGGCTCAGCAGAGAGATCAGCTGTTACAAAATTAGATGGAAACAACCCTATTCCCTGATGAGTTTCACCCTTCCACCAATTTGGATCACTGGAGATAAAAAAATATAAGTAAAAGTCCCCAACATTAAGACCAACCAATTTCAACTCAGATGGAATTGTCCTAAGAACCGCACTGCACATGGCATTTATATTACTTGCACAAAATTACAATTTGTACATATCCATGAAACTTTATAATATGTAAAGGATCCAGGAGATCAACAAAGTATGTTCACATGTTAAATACTTAAATGAAGAAGCAGAAGATATTCTTCCCCATTGATTTTCACACTCTAATATACTTCTAGCAGGCACGCTACATAAATTACCTGTCATCAAGGATAGTAATAAGTTCTCCAGCTTTAAAAGTTAACTCGTTGTCTTCAGCAGCCTCAAAATCATAGATTGCACGAACTTTTCGGCCCTCATGTTTGTGATTTGTTAACAGGCTTGAGGTGCTCGGATACAAACTGGAAAGCGTTGTTTGCTGTTGCCTTTGTTCTTTTAGTGACAATTCAATAGCTACAAAAGAAGAGTTATTTGCATGAAAATTCCTATAAAAATAGGTTAAATTGTAAGAAAATTTAACTGTGGGAACTTTTAGTAGAATTACACTCCTGTTGTGTCATATTAAACTTCCTCTTTTCTCTTCAAAATGGTAAAAACCAGAAAGTTATTTTACAACTAAAGAGCACAATTCTGCCCAGGCTTTTAACATGGATAGGATTCATAAATAGCACTTAAACACCAATGGGTTTACTCAGTAAAGTCAACCTTAAACTGATGTAAAGTTTGTTACTACCATACATACATGATGTCTAACTTCACCACCTTGCTTGAAACATGAAAGAGATACAGCTGTTAAAGTACACATGGCTACTTTGTTAAATCGGAAACCTTTAGCATTGCTTCACAGAATTGGAGAATCTCACAGGCTGGTTGCTGGACGTCATTCTGTCCAATTTGTTGCTCAAGCAGGGTCACTTAGAGATGTCCACCCACCAGGACTATGTTCAGACATCTTTTGAATGACTCCCAGCGATAGAGACTCCCCAAACTCCCTGGGAAACCTACATCAGTACTCTGGCACTCTTCACAGCAAAAAAAGAGCTTCAATAATATATGAGACAGAATTTTGCTTAGACATGCTAAATTTTGTCCATTCGTTTCCTCTCCCTATCATTCCCAGAGTAATTTTACATTCCTTAGTAATTTTCAACTAGACTCAGCAAAATAGGTTTCATTCATATTGAAGTTTTCAAGTTTGTTAAAAACAAGAAAACACAACTATTATGTTGAAGAAGGTACAGAGCAGGACACAAAAAACCAAGAGAACAAGTATTAGAGAATCTATGCAAAGTATAAACCTTGGAGGCACAAATCACTTTAAAATAGAGTTTATCTTTAGAAACACGTACAGGTGGGCTAGTGGTGATTTAAATTAATCCGTTCTACATCAGATAGAAAACAGGAAAAAATCCCAAACATTAAGTAACATTTCATTCATAGTAAAACATTTCTATCAAAAACGAGAAACTGCAAAAATCCACCAACTGCTACTGCAAAAACTTCACTCGTGTAGCCAACAGGCACTGACACAACTTGGTACGTAGTATAGCTTTGGGCATAAAGTCTAACATTTGACACCTTGCCACTGATGAAGTTTCATCTCAAAAAACAGTATGTAGACCATAAACATCAAACATACTAAGAACAACTCTTCACGTCTGGTACAGGGTCATTAAATAACCTTTAAGGAGACATCAGTGTAACACTAAAGCAGCAGAAACCATCCTAGTTTTGCATAGTGGGACTGCAGACACTTAACAGCCATGCTTAGAGCAATCAAAGCCTTGAGGCATACTACAGAACCAGCATTCAAAAGAGTAAAATTTTAAAGTAGCACAACCTTGTCATGCTTTAGGCTCAGCCAGCAACTGAGCACCATGCAGCTGCTTGTTCACTCCCTCCACCCACCCCAGTGGGATGGGAAGGAGAATTGGAAGAAAAACATAAAACCCCACGGGTTGAGAAAATGAGTTCCATAAAACACCACAAAATGTGAAGAAACTCCCCTAGGCTGTGGCCCCTCCCAGCTTCTAGTGAAAATTAACCCTACCCTAGCTGAACTCAGAACAATCCAAAATATTTTTCATACAACTGACACTATAATCCTTATTTTCATCAAAAGTTTACATTGCAAATTATGTATTTCACTTGCCCCACGAATAGGGAACATCTAAGTACAAAACATGTATCTAATATTTCCAGTGTAACATGTTCTTAACAAGATTGGGGATTGTACAGATGCTTTTAATGTGTTTTTATCTGTTTGGCAAGGCAAAAAAAAAGGTAAAAATCATTAGATTTCAAACCCTCCAGGAAAGGTACAAAAAGAATAGAAATTGTAACCACAGTCCATAAAAATACTATTCAAGTGCAAGAAAGGAGAAAAACAGTGGTGTCTGTTTTATTTGATTGGCTGATTAACCAATATATTCATCAGGTCAGCAAGTAAAAGTACTCACCTTTAGCTAAATCCTCCTCTTCCTTTTTGTTGGCTGCTGTTCCAGGATCTTTGGCAACTAGAGCTGGACTTGCTTTTGCCTGTTCAGCAGCCTAGTCAAAAGTGAAAGTTGCAAACATGAGTTCAATAAAAAAAACTGACAACATATTCAGTTCACCATTTTGATTTTAATGTATCTCATATACAAAAATCTGAAGTAAATCACAACATTTCACTCCTCAAAGGAATGTTTTAATACAAGAGATTATCTCTGGTTTGCTAAATAAATCATACAACTCAAGACAGCAGCGTAAAACCAAAGATACTCTTTAAGGACAACCACAAAATTTAATATACCTGTGAACCAATAGCTGGGAAAGTAACTCCTTGCTCCTTAAGATTTTTTATCATAGCAGATATTAAACTAAGCTGTGGGTCATTCTTGAATTCATCAGTCCATTCCACCATAAGGGCTTTCAGCTTTTCACAAACTTTTGGATGACCCTGCAAGAACAGTAGATAATAGGTAATGGTGAACACAGATTCCTATATGATTTAATTCATTAATTTTAGACTATTTACTTGCAATATAAACTATGCAGACAATTTATTTTGAGGTCAAATGCATCATTAAAGAATATCATTATTAGAAATAAGGAATAGTACACTAGCACTGCATTAGTACCAGTACCACAGGCTCAAAATAAAGTACAGAAGGCTATATAAAAGCTCTGTATTATCTCTATTCCATCACATCTGTACTTAGTGTTTCATTGCTACTATTTACCTTGAAAATGAAATTGTATATTAACAAATTAACATCGCACCCCACCTCCCTCAAACAGAACATGTAAGTAATGGTAGCATGAAGTGACTTAAATGAAGTTCTTACAACCACAACCTTTCCAGTAATCTCATATGCTTTCCCCTCAACACCAATTTTTCATTCTTTCAAAAGCACATTGCATTCCACTTTCAGACTATCCCAGTTTCCTATTTGCTTCCAATTTTCTACAAATTTTATAATTCAATGTAATGCATTACCTTATTCAACACATTGCTTACTTCACTGGCAAAATCTCTTGAACAGACTTCTAAATGAAAGATTTTACCACAGTTGGATACACATGCTCCTAGAAGCTAAAGAAATAAAGACAGATTAAAATTAAGAGATTTTTTTTGCACTATGACTTTTCACTAAGAAAAAGCACTAATTTAAAAAGAACTTACTGTTAACGCTTGCATAGCAACATGGGGATCTTTATGGTTCACTCGCTTCATAACAGAACGGAGACAGTCTTTAGGCCTAAAAACACAAGACAGATTTAAAAAGTTATGGAATGAACATCTCTGATTGCATGACAATGCTAACAGACAGCAAGCTCTCTCAAACACTGTCAGTGAATTATTTAGTAACTTTTAAGAATAATATTAGAAAATAAATTTTTATCACCATTAATGATGCAAGCTTAAACACAGGAAGTTCCACTCAATATGATGAAAAAAATTTTTACAGTAAGAGTTATCAAATATTAGAACAGGTTGTGCCCAGGCAGTAGAGTCCATGTCCCTGGAAACATTTAAGACCCCGCCTCGATGAGCTTTTGTGTAGCCTGATTTAGGCTTTTAGGCGGTTATGCAATTCAGTAATCTGTATCCTGCTTGAGCAGGAGAGTTGGACCCGATGGCCTTTGAAGGTCCCTTCCAACCCTAATGAACTGTGTAACTGTGTGTAACAGTTGTGACCATTTCCATCTGTAGTGTTTCTAACTTTCACCTTTTGAAGTTAGAAAGAATTACTGTAAATACTCCAGAAATACATAAAAGCCCTTAAAATACAGAACTGTAATTTTCTGTAGTCCATGCATCTAATCTTCCTTATTTATTACACACACATACCTCAAAGACTGTGTTCAGTTTGGGGCACCTCAATACAAGAAGGATTGAGGTGCTGGAACTTGTTCAAAGAAGGGGAACAAGGTTGGTGAAAGGTCTGAAGAACAAGATGTGCAGCTGAGGGAGGTGGGTCTGTTTAGTCTGAAGTAGATTGAGGAAGAACATTATTACATGAAAGGTTGTAGAAAGGTGGGGATTGGTCTCTTCACACAAGTAATGACTGACAGGACAAGAGAAAAAGGCTTCAAGTTGCACCAGGGGAAGTTTAGATCAGACATTGTGAAAAATTTCTGCATTGAAAAGTTCATTAAACATTGGAACAGTAACTGCATTTTTTGGAAGCAAAATGGTTTTTCTATTGCACTCATATCAAGAACTAACAAAACTTCAGTGTAAGCTGCACCACTGTTTGGCTACACTATATTTGGCAGTGTCCATGTTTTACAGACATGTCCATCTCGTATTCACCGCAACTAATTATAGAAAATGCCGTCACAGAGCAAAACTACGTATCACTCAGTGTATACCCTCATATAATCAATTACACCAAATGAAGGCTATAAAGCAAGCTATAAAGCAAGCTTTTATCCATTAAATATTAAATTCGTATGTTCACTTTAATTGAGGAAAGATACATGCTAAATCTTTCCAAAACAACTTTCTTTGTAACCATTAATGTGTAAGCAGGACTATCAACATGCTATGAGCTCAAGAACAAAAAAAAAAATAAAACCCCTGTCTATTAATTGCTAAGTCAGTATTTATTAACGTAGGGTGCAAGTTCAAGAATTAAGCAGCTCAGGAACAGGAGTATTTGCCTAAGATTTTTTATAAATTCCTTTTGTATTAAGAAATACAAAATCTTAGGAAAAAGTAATAACTTAACAAGAAGGCCTCAAAATCAAACAATCTTCCCCATGTGTCAAGTACTATTCTGAAAAGGAAAAAACCAAGAATCTTAAGTAATCCATAAAAACACCATAAAAATATATAACTATTTGCTCACCCATGTAACATAAATTATCAATACTCTCAACCTGCAAGAAGAGAGGTCTAGGTACTTGTTAGGCACCTCTCCAAACCACACTAAACAAATATTTACCTGCAGTTGTGTTACAATGACTCTACAATCAAAATTTCAAAGGCAGCAAACAGCGGGAATCTCAAACCACTACTGGGAAAATAGGGCAAGATACAACAGAGGCTATGGTATTATATACCAATATACAGTATTTTCTCTCATTGCCAAGAAACAGATTGAGTGTGCAGAGCTATCCCTGAAAAATAGCTATAAGCAAGTCAAAACCTTCTAAGAATTAGATATCAAGTCAATAAAAGGAACCTTGTGGTTGGTGTCTACTACAGGGAGTTGATGAAGCCTTCTTATTCAAGCTACAGAAAACATCACACTGCTGGGAGACTTCAAGCACCCTGACATCTGCTGGAAATGCAGCACAGTGAGCTGCAGGCAATCCAGGAGACTCCTGGGGTGCATCAAGGACAACTTCTTAAGCCCTACCCGGGTACAATATGGGACCTGATGGGCACTGTACAAGTTTGCTCATCAATGACATCAAGACTGGATGTCAAGTCAGTACCCTGAATTTTGGGAAAGCAAAATCCCAGCTCTTGAAGGAATTAGTCAGTAGAACCTCCTCAGGGAGCAGAACAGAGCTGGAAGATCTTCAAGGATACTTTCCAGAGTGCAAAAGCACCCAGGAGTAAGAAACTGGCAGGGAAGAGACCAGCAAGGCTGAGGCAAGACCTGGTGGTCAAACTACAGTGCAAGAAGGAACTGCACAGGCAGTGAAAGCAGAGAGGTATCCTGAGAAAAGTACAGAGGCATTGCCCAGTTGCATTAGAACGAGGTCAGAAAGGCCAAGGCATGAATGAAGCTGAACTTGGCAAGAGGTACAAAGATTAAAAAGAAGAGATTCTATAGGTATGTCAACCACAAAAGGAAGGTTAAAGAAAGCACACAACAGACGAGGTGAAGGCTGAGGTACCCAACCTCTTTGTATCAGTCTTCACTGATAACATCTCTTCTCATACCACTCAAGTTCAAGGGCTGTAAGACAGGGACCAAGGACCGTACACTGTACTGTGTTAAGTGCTGGCTAGACAGCTGGACCCCAAAAAGCAGTGGTGAATAGAGTTAAATCCAGCTGGACATCAGCACAAGTGGTGTTCCCCAGTGTTCAGTATTAGGGCTAGTCCTGTTTAATATCTTTAACAATGATGTCTGCAGATGACACTAAATTGAGTGGGAATGGTATCTGCTTCAGAAGACTCTAGTGGAAAGTCTCTACAGAAGGATCTGTATAGGCTGGATCAATGGGCTGAGGCCAATTTTATGAGCTTCAACAAGGCCAAGTACCCACCCAGCTGTTGGGCCACAACAATGACACACAATGCTCAACATCAGTACAGGCTGGGGGATGAAGGGATTGAGAGCAAGCCTACAGAGAAGGGTACAGGGGTACTAGCAAGGAAAAAACCTGAGCCAATATTCTGTACTCATAGCCCAGAAGGCAAACCATATCCTGGGCTGCACCAAAAGCAGCATGTCTGACCAGCAGGTGAAACACTGAACAAGTTGCCCAGAGAGATGATAGAAGCTCCACTTCTGAGAACATTTAAGGTCAGGTTGGACAGGGTTCTGAGCAACCTAAGCTGGAGGCTAGAGATATCTCTGTTCACAGCAGGAGACTGGACTAGATGACTTTGAAAGTCCCTTCAAAGCATTCTACAATATCCAGAAAACTTTCACAATAAATTTCCATTTTAGTTTGAGAGACTAAAAAAATAATGTATTTAATTATATTTTATATTTTATTTAACACAGACTATTAACAGCAATTGAAATCTAAAATTCTACTCTGCACAATACAGTTCTTACATTTTCAGGAACTTGTTACACATTTACAGCCTGAAGTAACTGTCTGTGAGGCTCAAAACTACACGGGCCACTCAATTTTCCTGATTGCACCATTAGAAAAAAATCCAAACAGCTTCTTGGTCAGTCTGTTAGATACACTGGAATGACTACGTAAATTGCTACTGAATTGGGCAACTTCAATTTGCCCAAACTTTGGAGAAAAAATACAATTTGGAAGACTGACAGGTAACAATTTTACTCTTTTCTCTTGCATAAACGGGCACAAAAACAACCAAAGAAGAATCAGCTAACCAGTATGCTGACTCATTGTGGCAGTGATTAATCCCTAAGAAATCAGAACAAAGTTAGACAAGCAGCAATACAGAGAAACCATTACTTAATTGTAATTGTTCAGTACCCATCCCCATTCTCAACAGAAAACAATACATGTTATTATTTTCTCAACAGGCAGCTTGTATTGGACCGTAACTGGTTAAAAGATTAAAGCAGATCCTAGGTTAAGAAGACTCGCATCAGGAACTTACAACTGTATGAGAGTGCAGCATATTTATTTCAAACTTCTTGTTTTGCTTTATTTTGTTACAGCACAACATAACTCATCAAAACAAAGAAAACCCACTATTATCAAGTTTTAACACAATCTGAATTTAAGCAGTGAGTCAGCTGGCCGTCTATTACAAACAGGGTGTTACAAAGGTTAAAGTCACAGCCATGCTAAAACCACTGTTTGATTTAAAAAAAAATAAAAACACAAAACCACACTACACACAAATGCAAAAACCACAAACAAAAACAAAAATAATAACAGAAATTCCAGGTGTCCCAGAGATATTGAACTACATATGCATCATTAGAAGATCTCTAGCTTTGTTTGCATCCATAAGCAGCTGTCACTTACAGCTACAGCTCAGCCTTTGTGGCTATGAAATCTTGCCTACAGAAATTGTTTCAGTGATACTTCATACTGAAGCCTTCAATAATAAAGTTATTGTTGCAAGCTGAAAATCAACATGCGTAAGGCAGAGAAATGCAGTTTCATATAGAGAGACTAATATGAAACATTATTAACAATTTGCCAGATGTTACCTTAACAGCACGGAATGTGACAATATGCTATGCTATTTTTAAGTACTCCTCTAAAGATTTTATCTGATCTCAAGAAACAACATTTGCAAGCCTGTCCCTTGGAACCAAAGTCTTTATTGCCTGGCATCCCACAGTGTTTCCGTGTGCAGTCTTACAAGCTAATCCAAGTTGTTGTCAGATAAGCCTTTCACAGAACAGCAGCAAAAACATTAACTCTGCTTTTAAGTTACATTTCTTACATTAATTGTTACAGGGAATGCTTGGAAAACATGCATTTGAAACAACTTTGCCAAAGCCTAATACTACACGGAATTGAAAACACAGATACAAAAAATACCGTCTTTAGAAAGACTGTTTAATTTGTTAACTCCAACTACACTTTAACTTTTCACATCCAAAAACCAAATGCATGCTTAAGGTCCATGAAAGAGTTCAATAAAGAATCAGTAATGGAAGCATGAGAAGCTCATATTAAGATGTGTTGTATTTAACATCACTTTTTCAACCTGCATATTTACCAAAGCCATAATATGTCAGAGAACAGCCTCTCAAAATAAGGGAAAGCAACAGATTCTCATTGTGTTCTGTGACAAGAATACTGGTAGTGAGACAAGGGAAGGACAGAAGATGCCTTCCACCTCCATTTCAGCACACAGCAGCAGCTCATATTCTTCCTATCACACAACTGGTGGTAAAAGGTGAGTGGAAACCTGGCTGGCTTCCTGATCTCAAAGAGTTGTCATCAGACCAGAGGTGTAAATTCCAGCTAGTGGGCAATAAGTTGTGGGGTCACTCAGGGATCTCTGCTGGGACTAACACTGTCAAATGTCTTCACTAATACCTTGAAAAATATGATGCAGTGCACTCCCAGCAACTTTACAACAGCAAGGCTACTGTTCAGAGGGATCCAGAGAAGTTGGACAAATGGGAAAACTGGAACTTCAAGTGTGACAAGAGCAATGTCAAGATGTATTTTGGATGGTCTGTACCAGCAAAGGCCAGGAGCTGACAACTCAAAAAAGCAGCTCTGCAGTAAAGGATCTACATGTCTCACTGGATGACAGATGGCAGCAATGCAGCCTGGCAGCAAAGACACCTAATCGCATCCTGGGTGAAACAAGAGGTCAGTGTTGCTAACACAGACAGGGAAGTGATCCCTCCGTTCTGTTCTGCATTTGTTAAAAGGGCATCTGGAGTACTTCATCCAGCTTGGGGCTCCCTAGTGCAAAAAGGATAATAATGCAGAGCAATTAAGTCCAATGGAAGGCTGCCAGGATGGTCAGGGAGTCACACACAGCAAATTAGTCACTGAAAGCAGTTCTCTCCAAAAGGGGACCTTACTGCTTTCTACCACTAATTAATTAGAGAACACACAGAAAATGCACAGTCATAGGCCAAGATAACAGATCCACAGATGCAAGAGGCAAGCTAGAACAGGGAAATTTATAATCAAGTTGCAGAAGTATTTATTTACTCATTGTGAGGGTAGTTAAATACTGAAATATGTCCATAGAAGCTGTAGAAACTGACCTTGAAGGCATTCAAGCCTCAACACGGTCCTGAGCAACCTGATCTAAATAGACCTGTTTTGAGCCAGGGAGTTGGACTAGATGACCTCTGGAGATCACTTCCAATCTAAATTATGCTTCTGTAAGAAAAATCCCTGATGAATTCTCCTGGGCTTACAGCAGCACTGCTAGAACACGTCAGTTTAATTGGTTACACTGGTGAAAAGCTGCTCCGCACAAGTCCTAAATACAATAGATCAGTAAGTATCTCCAATGGAAGAACTGTAAAATACTTGAGCAGAAAACAAATTTATTACATATAATAGGAAAATTTATAAGTTACACTGAACTGCTGCCAAAGTCTACATAAGGAAGCAAGCATTTATTTCCACTTACCCAAGTATGAGACTGAAATAATATTTTAAAAGTCTGGGGAAGAAAAAGTCTAAAGTCACTTACCCTGTGCGTGACTGTCCAACTTTATCGCAGATATCTAAGATGAGGCCCCAGTCTTCTGCAGTGTTCATCTCACTTGTTGCTTTCTCTGATGAATAGAGTAAATCAAACCAGAAGTTTTTTAAATAAGAATTTAAGATGCTACAATATTAACACTTTGTATATTGCCAAATGCATGACATGTCCCTATATTTAATAAATTCACATAATAAAACTGTTGAAACAAATTCTTTTTAATTTTCAAATGTTCATTTGCTGCAATGAATTTAAACTCATAAGTAAATACACATTTTGGGACTGCTTTCCCAATAATAAAGATATATCCACAGTATTAGCTAACAGACTTCTCCCCACCCTGTGTTTGGAAGTACAAAGTGGAATAGGATATAGTTTACTCTTCGTAGAGTCAAATAAAACTACATTTACAACTTCCTCAGACACTAAACTCCTGTGTGTTGCATTTCTTTTCTAAGTATTACAACTCAACAAGGATTCACAATTCATTAATAATCGCTAAGCTTCTACTTCCCCATTCTCATCTCTACTTTGAATTATATTACACTCTGCTATAAAGACTGCTAAATCAAACCTAATCCCATAGAATCCACTGGGCCCCTGACAAAAACAGAAGAGGGTAGGTGAAGAAGAAATAAATTCCACTTCAAAATAGATACTCCCTCCTTATTTCTCCCCCAGAAAAGTTCAGATATAGAGAGAATACCAATAAATAAAAGTGTTAAAGGAAACTGAGTCTTACACTGCAGCTGAATGGAACATTATCTAAACATTGATAGATCAGATTAAGGCTGGAAAGTATAAGGGACTGCAAAAGCAGTTTCCACTGTTCACTGAACAGAAGGAAAATGGGAGCAGAATAGTTCACAAACTTTCTTTCCTACCTCTGCTTCATCCAATATTCATATCCTAAACTACAAATCAATAATAAAGTCTCAGCCATAAGTACATTCTTCACAGAATGTCTCAGTCAGTCCGCTTAGTTTTATGAAAGGAAGCAGAGATTTGTTACAAAGCTTATTCACCAAGGAAGATTCATTATCCCTATTATCACTTGCAACACCACAGAAAAGACAAAGTAAAAACATCTAATCTCCAAAGGTTAGAATAAATAATTTATCTCAAAGTTGACTGTTTGTCCTTATGAATGTGCTTCTCTGTACTACAAAAAATAGGCTATAGTTAATTAGTTGCTGAATTCAGAACAAAATTGCAGAAAAGCGAAGTTCCACAGATATGCTCTCTCAAGTATGTCTGAAGAAAAACTAAACACAACTGTAATAAGATACCAGCTGTACTGCTTGATGCAAGGAAAACAGCAAAGCAGTATAGGGAAATCCCAAGTGGAAGTCAATTACAATTATATATGTTCTCTCAGATACAGTGAAAAAGCAGTGTTTTATATCTTTGAATTGGAAATCTTATTTGATTACAAAAAATTAAAGATACAAAAAATTCTGTGCAGACACAACACTAAAATCTAGTGCTAAGACATACCAGCTTTTACCAGCAACCAATCACTTTCCATCTATTACTATTCCAAATCATGCTTAGGACTCGCATAGCTAACAGAAGAAGTTTCAGTTTTTAAATCCTCTTCATAAAGGAAATATGGCACCTGTGAAGTAAAATTCACAGCAACACCATAACAGCAGAATCCATTCAGCACACCAACAAAAAAATGTGAGAAAAGAGCAACAAGACTACATCCTGCATATATAAATTGTTATTTCATTATTTCAGAATTTCAGTTCTTTAGCTGTGGATACCTTATAAATACAAGCAAAGTATACAGTAGAAAAAAAATTAAGGAAAACCCTATTGCAGAATCATGCATTATACTTCTCCTGCTTGTTATTTGTTTGTGGTTTTAATATAGTCACCTCTCAACTGTCTGTAGACTGAGGATTAATGCTACACATGGCAATACCTTGTATAGAGCCATTACAGGTCCAGATGTCCTTCTGTATTCACAGTCCCTCAGCACTGCAGCTGTACTACCACAAAACAGAGCCTGCAGCATCAGAACCACTTCTTTTTAACACAGAACCTGAGTTGCCTGCACTGCATTCCCAACACTGTCAACATCTGATAGGCACAGCCTAGAGGTACTCCTAGTAGACCACATGGAGGCAGTTTAGTTCCAGGGCTCCACTGGCCGTTCTGCTGAAGCTGGACTGGTTCCAGTCAAAGTATGTGAGCACAGTGCGCTGCACAGCCTTAGTTCCCGCCAGAGCTCACATGCCGCCTCACAAATGTGCGTATCACTCACTCCTACCAAATGCTATACTTTGGTTAGGTCATCCTTCAGCAGAGACCTGACTGGTCAGAGTGAACTATAACTGACCTTTTCCATTATTCTACATAACAGACAGTCATCTGTACTTCGAGCAACAACTAATCCTTCCTTTCTCGCAAAACCAGAGAAAAATGACATGCATGCATGCTTTTAAGATAACAGCAAACTGTGCATTATGCTAATTTAAACTGTTTGGCTAAAACTACAAATAAGATGCTGATTGATTAAGTCCATGATCCATACCACCACACTGGTTACAAGCTTAATTTTAATACTCAATGAGAATACCTTGCAAATGTATCCATGAATACAGCTGCAAGGTTTATAATCATGGCTACAACTCCTTCTTGGAAGCTGAACTTGTGTAAGAACTGCCACTTGCTAGCAACATCTTCCCACTTGTTATTCAGGGCATTTTCTCCACCAAACACTAAATTTCAGCCTGAAAGTTAGTTCCATGTACTTTCTGTCTTCTGTACAAGAAGCAGCCATTAATTCCACTTGACAACAATTACCCAAAATTGTAAGACACAAGAAAAAACAACCGCTTTTTTCCTTAAGTTCAGAGTTTTCGTTAAATTGTGTCACAAACAAGGGCAGTTAAAAGTTAATGGCATACTGTGAATGTTAGAAATACACTATCAGACACTGACTCCCCACAAAAAAAGGCTGCTATCTCTGTCAGAGCATTAGCAAGTGCCTATCACCTTTCACCACTATGGGAACAGGAGCAACAAAGACAGTTTGACAAAATTCCTACATTGTATCCATGTGTTCTAGACAAAATTATCACTTAAAGATGCTTAAGTTAAATTACTCACACTATTATCACTTAAAATCCATGAACATTCTCTCTTCTAATATGAGGCATATATTCACAGCCAAGAAAAAGTACATACATTTTGTATTTGCTTATCCTGTTACCCCGACTAATAGCTTGCACTGTACCAGCCTTCAGGTACAGCCAAAACATCACTGTCAGCCTCTATCTTAGAACCAAAACGGGCTCAGATAAGGAGGGAAATACAGACTTTTATTTCTAATGCATTAGGCTATGGCAGCATAGCAGATAGAATATAAACGAGCAATGGGTCGCAATTCCATTTCTGATCAAAAATAATTCAGCTCTATCACTATTAATATATGCCAGACCTTATCCATCCACCTCAACATTACTGCAAAAACTTCCCTTAGTGATTGCCAAGCCAGGATCTGATAATGTTTCAGACTAATCTAAAACAACTTTTAAGACAACACTGGCTCCCTCATGAAACCAGTCTTATTAATGCTGCGTTGAACGCAAAGGAAAACAGGACTACGTGACACAGAGACACACATGGTAGAACTTTGTTTCTACGTTTCTGAAACTCTCTCCCTTAAAGCTGTATCACTCAAATTCAAGGTATTGTTTCCCTAGCACAAGCACTGTTTACAAATTCATGTAGTAACTTTAACCTCAGACACATAAACTTACATAATCTCAGATTGTAATTAGTAGTTTTTAGACTTCATTAATGCTTTTTTCCTTTCTCCCCCCCCCTTTTTTTTATGCATAACAAGTCTTCATCTTTAATTTTTGACAAGTCAATTAGAAATATTTTCTTACTGTTAATTCCACAAAGACAGACATGCAAAGTGGTAAACACCATCATTTCAGAGGAAGAGACTGGTTGGAACTATTGGTTTCTTAGAGCAGCAATGATTCTGCACAATATAAGACTACATTTCTAAATAAACAATTCCTAAAATAAAATTCAAGTGCATAAAATTAATATATCACGTTTCAGCCACTTTACAAGACACCAAGCTTGGGATCGGCTAGATTTCTGCCTTTCTGCTTCTTCTGCACTCAGAAGACTCACCATACTGAGAGACCAATTACATCTTGCTCAACATTCAGTCTCTAATAGATATTAAACTTACATAAGCACGTGCTGAGGAAAATATAAAAAAGAACAAAGGATTAGTTGCACTTCCCTAAAACACGCCTTTCAGTGACCAATAATTTGCAGCTTTGCAGCTCCTGAGTCAGAAACAACACTTCGGCCCCACAAATGTAACCATATATCACATATAAATAGAGAGTTCTAAAGCCAAAAGCATATCCTCTGACCAGAATCCCAGCTGAGCCTGTATCTTCAAATTTTCCTCAATATATTCTATAACATAATATCCTTTAAATAAAACATCTAGATGCTGAAATCATATTTCCATACATATTTTTATCTGCCTTTTATTTTTTCCAACCAAACTCGAATAAGACTCACATCAACTGAAATACCATCTGCCCTCTAAAGAAAGCACCAATCCACAGCATAAATGCCTTCTGATTTCACTGAAATACTGTTCACAAAAAAAAAAAAGGACACAATCACACCTTTTGATCAGAACCCAGGCCAAAGGTCTAAAATATTACATTGCTTTGGTTGTACTTCAAGTACATGGGATCTTGAGGCACCTAAGCAAACCAGCCTTTCCTTGCGCTGTAAAGTTTATTAATTTTGTCAAGGCTCCATTTCCCTTTAGTTTACATAAAACTGAAGGCTTGAAGCATAAATAAAATCCTTTTTGCTCCTTTGTGCATTATTTAGAAATTATAACCTAAGCAAAAATACTTGCACCATAATTCTAAGTTTCCTAGAATACAGAAAGCACAACTTCAGATGAACATTTTAGCACAGAAGCAGCAAACTTTCCTCAGAAGAAAATAGAGTAATTTTCTAATTCATCATTGAAGAAATTTCCTAAAAAAAATCATCATGTTTAGACAGAAGAAATGCAGCATATGCCAAAAAAAGCTATTGCCAGACATAGAACCAAACTAGCATTCTGCTTTAAGGTTTCTAACATGTTAAAACTACACAGAATTAAAAAAAAATAACAAAAACAGCAAAATATACCCAAACCAAACACTGAAAATATATATGCTGTAACTTTCAAATCATGTATAAGAAAAAATTGTCAAAATTTTTTCTAAAATACTACTAAATTCTACTAAAATAATGTTTTTAACCATTCTAGCTGCTATTTGCTCTTGTTACATTCACAGGTATCATTCCATTCTCCCTGTTCCACATGTCTAAAAATACTGAAGTTCTCAGTAATTGAAGCTACAAGGAAAATAAGAGCTGCAGAAAGTCTTCTCTTGCAGACTAAAATTACAATCAGCTTCTAACATGATAAAAAACCCCTAATATAATAATAGATTAATAATTATAGTATTAATATAATGGATTTTCATTATATAATTGCAAATATTACCAAATAACAAAATATCCCTCACTCCACTTTGCCTTCTCTCTCTACCCCCACTGAAAGTCTTACTTTCTTCACAATACTAAATAACTAGCTTTCCCTCTCTACATATAAATGCAAATGTCAAAAGACCAAAGAACTGTAAAAACATAAATATAACTACTCAATTTCTTCAATATTTTTAAAGTCTTGAAAGAATTAAACAAATTTCAAATTTTTCTTTCCTTTTGCAGTTGCTTACCAAAAAGTCTGATTACATATCACTCCACATCACAAATGTTAGAAATAATTAGTTTAGTTCCTTTTGGCTGTTAAATAAGATGCACAATTGCATTTGTTGGCCCATTTTACAAAAATCAACACTTCAATATGAATGCTTTTCATTTCACTAGCAAGCTTATACCTGTGCAGAAGAAAACATCCAAACAGACTCCATTTAGGTAAGATGGAGAATAATCTCTTAAAAGGCAATCCCAACATAGAAAGAAACTAGAATGCCCTGATGAACCATTGACTCAGTAAAGCTATCAACCAACTTCTCCACTTTAACAGTATTCCTAAAATGTCCTGCTGTGAGCAATGCTTGTAGAAGGTGTCCTATGAAAGCACTGCTAGCTGGATCCACAGGAAAGCAAACAGAATTAACATGAGGCCACCTCAACTCATTCCTTCAGAAGAATGGGGAGGATCTCACTGTAAGCAAGGCAGGCCACCCTGCACAAAAGTTGTTCTACTCAGTAAGCTGAGCAGAATGAAGACAAAAGTTCTCCAGATCTGATGAGACAATGATGAAAACAGTAAGACAAGTTGGGTAGATGTGATTCAGATGTTTACAGTTAGCTTCTGCAAATCCAAACAAATCAACAGAACTCAAGCTACCTTTCACCCAGAAATATTACAACAGAGCAGGAAGGTGAGTATGTTACAGATACACGAAAACGATGATGGTGACTCAGTAAAAGAGGTGTATCACAGGCATGTTACACTAAGAAATAGGCCAAGATGTTTTTTGCAGAGCTCCATGAACCAAGGCACAGTCGAAGCAGCATTTCAGAAAGAAGATCACCAAAAGATTTAGCTTTTCACATCAAACAGACAATGTTATTTTTACCAGTGAGAAGAACAGATTTTACACGCTGGAGAACTACTTTGATTCTTCAGATTTTTTATATTAAAATGCACACTGTCACAGCTGAAATGAGAGGAAGCACTTAAAGCGACAGCTCTCCCTGAGAGGGAAAATAAAAGAAAAAGCACAGTCCACAAAAACTCCTTTGCCTATGGAACATACTCCATTGGCTTCAAATTGCCCAACTGAACTCAAAGTCTAGTGAAACATTTTCAGAAAAAGATTTTTTTGCTGGCAAACATACATTGTATATTCTACTCATTTATATCCTGTCAGGGTGCCATTTTTCATTGTGAATGTGTACCAAAGGTATTTTTAATAAGAAGTTCTTGTTTTTCATAAGCATTTATAAATATCAAGGGAGTAGGGAGAAGACTGGCTGTGTGGCTGTACCTTTCCTACAAATTTGACTCAGTCTCGCCATTAACTCACAGCTAATATCCTTCTCCTTAAAACAATGTGAAAACAACCAAAAAAAAAAAAAAAGCACCAGCCTCATGACTAGCTGCCCTGCACAAACACTTAGAATTTACCTTCCCTTGCAGCCAAATGTTAGCTTACAGGCTACAGTCTCAGTAATTACCTGGGGTCAAGAATTTTCTCTACAACAGTTTTTTCTCCTTTTGGCAAACCTGGCCTAAACAGAGAAATACCCAGCTCACAGAGACACGTAACTGCATGGTTTTGAAGATGTCCACTAACCAAGGCAACAAATTTAAAGAATAATGAGTTTAAATAACAAGAATGTTTTATTATAAAAAACTGCACTATGGGAACCATCATCAAAGTATTTCTTACATTCTAATAGCATCAAATCATATACTGATAAGATGTACTACAATCACATGTAATCACATATATGATTAAATATCTAAGGAGTATAAGTATAAAATCATTGATAACTGCTATAGTTAATAAAATGCAGGAAAATAATCCTTGCATCCAAATCTCACATCCAAAGGGATGAAGACTTTTGCACTTGCTTAGTGTGCATAAGGGAGAAAAAAAATGCAAAACCTTATGTGTTTTTAAATAGCTCCCCTTAATATCACATGTGACTTTATGACAATGTATACTAAAACACTCATTATTGCGGCTTTTACAACTCTGGAAATAATAAACATACAGCATGGATTAAGATGCTCTTCCAGTTCTCCTCTTACAATATACATTCAGTTTACAATGCTTGACATCATCACATTAAGTCCAGAGTTACAGATTAGGTTCTTGTGATAACATACAAATGACACTTCAGAACTGCTTTAGCAGCAAATTCTTCATCAAACCTAGCATAGGCACTGTTACATTACTAACTAGCCTGTCACAACAGATTAGTAGTCTTTCTATTCTTAAAGCATATTTCACCATTATGTTATCTGCATCACACTTAGAGATAAAAATGCACTTTTCTGGAACAACTCTCACAAGTAATTTTATGATTAAGGTCATGAAAATACAGCAGAAACAGACTTCCTATCAAGAACATCAATAACATTAATTATAATGACTCAAATGGAGGAGGCTTATATTATATAATTCCAATATTATGGGGTTTTATGGACAGACTGCAAATGGTTATAGACTTGATTGTGAAAACCCACATTGTCTTGTGTCACCACTGATTAGCATCCCTTCCTGTTGAAATATTCCTAAACATTGTAAAAAGGTGTCTTGTTTTGAGTTAGAATAAATTTTGATCTCTGATTTTGAATTTCTGCTCAGTCTCTTCTAAGTCACTGTAGTTCCTGAAGTTAACAGCATACTTGCACAGACAGTGTCTGCTTTTACATGCTTTTACAACTTCATTACCAAGGACAGCAGTAATGAAGGACTCTTGCCTTTATGTGCACCTGTGTTGAACAAGGTCACTGCCTAATCTTGTGTGCTATGCTGGGGTGCAGTAAGTGAAAGGTGGCACCAGCAGCAAGGAGATGACAGGACAGGTGCACAGTGCAAAACCTCAGTGCAAACTTGACATGAAGCGGTAAGCTGTGATAGATGACCACATCCCACAGCAGAAAGATGTAACCAGATTAACCAAGTGAAGACGACTGTCCAGAAAAACTGAAGGAACTTCTGCTCCTGAAGTCAGAGATACTTATGCTGCTCAAAACAATGGAAAACAATTTAATTCCAGATGTGTTCTTTTCAATCAATCATCCTCAATGGCTTCAAAATCACTTCCAACAATTACACCTTATTATTAGGTGTCCAGTAGATGAGAAGGCACAGATATCAACTACATCAATGTCCAAAGTTGTATGAATTAAGACTAGCTTTTGACTGCCTTCCTCTTGAGGAATCTGATTTTCAAAGAAAACTTTCTTGTTGAACAAAATCAGAGCACTCAGCTTTCATTCTGAGAAAAGAATTGAAAAACAACACTACTGCCTGGCAACTTTTGGAAGCTTCCCGAGAACATGAGCGCTTACTTTACAACTGACGTTATCTTATGAAGTCTGCCAAGAAGTTAATCCAGATAATCGCACGTTCCCAAGGGGCCTCAGAGAAGAAGGGCCCAGGGACACTTTCCAGGAGACTTCATCATTCCCATCAACATGGCACAAATCCAGTTAAGAGATGGATAAAGGCAGCAGGCTCCTGAAAGTAGGCTGCCATAAACTAAAGAGCTTGCTGCACCTTTGGTCTTCCTCAGGACACTATGAAAGGGACCAACAGAAAGAGGCTCTGATTACTGGTGAAAATTAGCCCAATGTCCACTATCTGCTTATCCAAGAACAATTTAGGACCAAGTGGAGCTCATGCAGTATACGGAATCATGCTTCTGAAAAACATTTACTGGAGATTGCATTAGGCAAGCACAGTAGGTAAGGTGTCAGCATCATCTGCACCTAGAAAACGGCAAATAAGCCATTGAAACAAGTTATGTGCTACTAACCTGCACTACATCAGTGCTGACAAGCGCATCTATCAGATTAAGCTCTAGAGAAATTCTACAGCTTCAGGAAGTAAAAAAGTGAGTATTTGCCGTAACCTCAGCTATCATCTTATTATTTCAAATTCCCCATGCTGATAACACTACCAGTGTTTCAGTCCTCTAGCAGTCCATAGAAAACTGTCAAACAGTACAATTTCTTCCTCATTTTCAACTGCCAAGTTACACTAGAAGACAGCAAAATACTTAGGAAGAAATATTTACTATCAATGTCAACTTTGCCAACAAGAAAATTATACATTGAAAGGCAGTCTTCAGTGGGAAAACTACTCAAAATGGAAAAAAAACCCCAACCCAATCAAACAAACCAAGCTACACTTCATTAAGATGCAATAGTCCAAAAATTCCTGACATATGTATAGAATTCGTGTCACAGCCCTTTATGCACTAACCCTTCCCTCTGAAAAGATAAATACTTTTCAAACAGCTTTGACTTTTCGTTTTTAATAACCGACTTAATTCGGAACCATAACCTCTACAGTTGGCTAAACAAAGAAAGAAAAAATGTAGTTGAAAACTACCTCACTTATAAGACTACATGAAGAAATTTGTTCCAAGAAACATTCAGTGTTGCACTGCTCTAAAAAGATAATCTAGTGGAGTATTTAGCCAAATATGAGGAAAAGCCCTCCAACAAACCTTTTGCAGTCAAAAGCAAAACCGATGTCATCAGCAGGAAAAAGATAAAACACTTTACACATTCATACGTGAGCTGTGTAAAACGGCGTTTTAAATGCCTGTACATCGTTTTCCTTTCAGTTTGGGCACATCAATATTGAGCACAATTTTTGCCCAGTAAAAGCCGGACGTTTTCTTTATATCCCATTTGCCTTTAGAGCAAACAAGGTATGGATGAAACCTACCCACAGCACGTCAATCCTCACTTGTAAGGGTAAAAGTCCCGCAGGACTTCCCTTTAAAACACCGAACACGAAAAGCTTTTCCGCCAGTCAGTGAAGAATCTGTAGATGGTGCTTTTCTACTTTTCACTCTTTTGTCCAACACAAGCACTTCACACTACTTGTTTTGTTTAGCTAAAGCGCTACTTCTCAGCAGCCCGGGCCGGCTTACGCCCCTCAGGAACCCCCGTCCTTCGCGCCCGCAGCCCCACAGCGCCGGGCAGGGCCTGCAGCAGCCCCCACCACTGGCTGGCACCAACAAGGCCGCAGCCGTCGCCGCCGCTCCCCGCGGTGTTCCCAGCCCTGCCGCTCCCCACCACTACCAACCCCGGCGACCCGCCACACGCGAGGCTGAGTGGGCATCAACACCGGGACAGAGCGGGTTGGCAGCGGAGAGGGCCGGTCGCGGGATCAGCTTGGGGTAAGGCCGCTAGGCCGAGCCGTGACACCGCGGCAGCCGCTACTTACCCACATCCTGATCGAAGGGATTGGTGGCGAAGAGCGGCATGGCGGGGCGGGGGACGCGGCACGGCGCGGCCACCCCTCCCGGCAGCAGCACAGCGAGGAGCCCTCGGCGGCGACGACGACTCCTCCTCCCGCCCGAGGGTTCCTCAGCCGCCGCCTTCCTCCCAGCCCCGGCGAGCCACCCCCCGCGCGCAGCATGCCGGGAACCGGGGCGGGACTGGCTGCTGCCCTTGTGGCGGCGGTAGCAGCGTGGAATCCGCGCTCAGTGGCCGATGGCCCTCCGGGGCCTTTCGCCGCAGCCGCCCGTGGCCCGAGTTGACGCTCCTGACCTGCCGGCCCGCTTCTGGGGGCGGTGGCACCACCTCCGCTGTGCTCCGGGCCTGTCTAAGGCAGTTTAGGCCCAGTAGGGCGGCTGAGCGGAGGTTTAGTGGAACTCGGTTTAGCTGAACGGTTCCGTGCCTCCCCTGTGGGGAGGCGAAGGTCTTCCGTGCCCGGACACGTTCACTGCCTGTATAAAGTCTTTAGCGCTCCCCTGTATGTCGTCCTGAAGGAGGCTTTTTGTCGATAAAGTCATCGTGCTGTGGCAACAAGGGTGCGGGGTGGTGGTTGTCATGGTGTCTCTCACAGCGTGGCAAGGCAGCACCGCCAGTTCTCGGTTGGGTCCCGGTAGCGTGCTGGTCGGATCAGTAGCTGTCAGCTGTTCACTGGACCCCTTAAAGATGCCGTGAGCCGTGGCTGCACAGTCGTGCCTTGCTGCTTTACTTTCAAGTGTCTTAACCAGGGATGTGTCCCTAGTAGGCATTAGACTCATGGGATATGACAAGTTTCATCTATTCCTGCTGTCATGTAGAAAGTTATTATCCTTAAGGACTTGTAGGAGTTTAATTACTCTGAATTAGCTGTATATTAAGATAAAAAAGAGGCACATGCACACACTGTGGAAAGATTCATAGACACCTAAAAGAGACATTCAGGAGTAAATACAAGAAATGGAAAAGCTATGCTGCTGTCTGCAGAGCAGAAACACCAGGTGTGATCAATAGCACTATCTGTGCTCAATAATAAATGTGATCACACGCACTAGGCAGATTTCTGACAAATGAAAACTGCACATCAAGCTTCTTCCCACAGAGATTACAGTCACTAGATGTTTTCTTATTGCATTAAAATTTCTTTCCAGGTTCTCAAGTTCTGCTTCATCCCACAAAAATTATTTTCAGCAGCTGATGCAGGCTGGCAGTGACTGCTTAGGGCTGACTACTTGTAAGGAATTGCTTGTTTTCTGTGTATTCCTCATCAATTCAACGACATCTGCTAGATATTCTCAGAGGATGCTTACCTCCTCACCATTCATCATCCCCCATTATGTTCACAGAAAACATATGGTAGATGTTCTTAGAGCCTGTTTTATCCGCTTCTTTTTTTATTCTCTGGTGGGTTTCAAAATTAATTGCATGAATCCTTTCAAAAGAGTTCAAAAGCAGAGCTTTCACACAGTAGTCCTGCGTAAGAGCAAACAGAAGAGACAAGGAGAGCTAGAGTTTTAGCCAGTCTGCAACCTGAAAGGTTTGCAACCCAGCTTTACTTCACAGGCAACACCCTAATCAACAGTTTGAAAAAATGTAATCTAGAGTTGTAAAGCACCTTAGGGCTCTATAGTCATGGCTCATGTTTTGTTTCTGTAGCGATTTTTTTCTGTTGATTATGTGAAGAGTCCTTTGAGCACTCTGTATTATGTTGATTCTTTCTTTTCCCTGTCTCTGGCTCTAGTATTCATCCCTGATCCAGCAATGGGTGGTGCCTAAAGAGCTCTTCCACAAGTGTGGGTGTCTTCTCAGACAGATGGCTACAGAAACCAGCTTTTCCACCTTACATGTGAGTAGTATAATAATTAAAAAAAAAGAAAAAGAAAAAAGAAAAAAAGATGTATTATCCTTGGTTGGATGCAGTCCAAAATGTTGGTATTATCTCCTACCCACTATGAAATGGGACTCATGCTGTGTAAGTGAGCTATCAAAAAGTAAGTAATCTAGTTCAAAGGTACAGTTTCAAATTGCATCTAATTTCAGGGTAAGTATAGCTGATAGAGAATGTAGCGACACTCCACTCCCCATGCCCACAACTATGTGCTGCCACCACATTTCTTGTATTAGATTGGGAACTTGATCCAATTCATTTGTGGCTGCACAATCAGCTGATCCAGCCAAAAACTACATCACTGCAGAACATTCCCTGTTGGGTCATCTGACTCACCTTGTAATTAGATCCCAGGCAAGTGAAGAGGTAGGATGGCACAGCTTGGAACTGTACTTCCTCAGACTGGGTCAAGAAAAACAGGCATGTCCAGGGGATTATTCATCTGTGCTATTTCAGACCTTGTTCTAATGATGGCCTGTGCCAACAGTCTGACTGTATTGATACCACAGAGGAGCTTATCTGCCCAACAGTTCTCTGACTTAGGCAGCCTTATAACAAATTTTAAGTAGGCTGTATTTAAAAATATTACTTCTGCCAAAGTAAACAGTGTCACATGATTGGTATGGACTCTTCTTTCTTTGCACACACAATTTTTTATATAGTGCTGTCATTTGGATGCAGTTAAGAGATAAAGTCATGTATTCAGTTAACTGCCAGTGCAATTCCTTTGATTTTCAAGATGGAACATGCTTCTGAACTTGCTCAAATAACTGTTTAATGTTGTCATTTGTTTGTATAATTCATTACTTAGTTTTGAAGTTATTACAATTGTTAATCCATACCAAGTTTAGTTCCAGATTCTGATGTTGCACAATGATTCATTTCCTTACAGTCTTCTGGTAGGGCAGGGTACTTAGGAACAGCAACTTATTAATAACAATCTGCTAGGGAAGTGCTGATATTTTTTCACAATCACTCAGATGTCACATGTCTGCATTAGACAAGTGCATTTCTTAGATGAAGGCTAAATCATGGCTGTGGGAGAGAAATCCACTGCAATTGCACTTTACTGGAGGAGTATTACACTTGGTACCACCCCTACTTATTTTAAAACATATTAATTTGCTTGCTACTGTAAATATAAGGTGTACAACTCCAGGGAAAAACAGGCCACTATGCATTTACCAAGGAGACAGATACAAAGGCCAGCAGTTGTCTCACGGGTTGGTCACCCTGATCTCTATTTAAATGCATTTTCATTACAGATCCATTTTGTATGTTGCTTTCAGAACTGGTAGCTGGGCAAAAAAGAAAACCAGAGAAAAGGAGAAAAGTTCAGAATACAGAAAGTACAAGCAGTCCATTAAATCACACATAGCTTTTATCTTTGACCGGGCTAGCACAAGATGTTTTGGATTGCACATGAGATGGTGTATGAGTGAGACAAAGTCTATTCCAGTCTTCTGGCCAAGAGGGCCAATGGCATCCTGGGTGGATCAGAAGCGGGGTGGTTAGCAGATTGAGAGAGGTTCTTCTCCCCCTCTGCTCTGCACTAGTGAGACCGCATCTGGATATCCAGTTCTGGGCTCCTCAGTTCAAGAAGGACACAGAGCTGCTGGAGGGTGTCCAGCATAGAGCAACAAAGATGATGAGGGAAGTAAAACACCTCCCTTAGGAGGAAAGGCTGAGGGAGCAGGTCTCTTTAGCTTGGAGAAGAGGAGGCTGAGGGGTGACCTCATGATGTCTCTAAATATGTGAGGGGTGGGTGTCAGAAGGATGGAGCCAGGCTCTTCTCAGTGTAATCTGGTGATAGGACAAGGGGTAATGGGTGTAAGCTGGAACATAGGAGGTTTCATAGAAGTATCTACACAGTGAAGGTATCAGAGCATTGGAAGAGGCTGCCCAGGGGGGTTGTGGAGTCTCCTTGTCTGGAGACATTCAAGACCCACCTGGATCTGTTCCTGTGTGACTTGGTTTATGTAATCCTGCTGTGGCAGAGGGATTGGACTGGATGATCTTTCAAGGTCCCTTCCGATTCCTAATGATCTTATGATTCTATGTACATGTTCTAAGTACTGGACTACAGTGATTTACTTACTACCATCTATAATCTTATTATACAGGTCCTAATATTTTGCAAGTGTCCACATTGCATGGTTTGCTTACAGCATTATTATAATCTGTAGGTGCTGGGGAGCACAACACAAACTAGCAGGAAGAAATACTTTTGTGTCATAGCTCTTCAACCTGGGAATCTTGGCTTTAGACACAATTCAGTGGATGCTTATCTTTCTGTTGACTTGGCTGATGATCTTCTGATGATTTCTTCCTCCTTGTCTGTGCTCTGCTTCCCCAGCAGTAAGTCAAGCTAGAATTATTTAATTGCCCTTTTTGGTCTTAATCTTTAGGAAATATGCCAGCAAGATTATACAAAGCGTATAGCTGGAGTTCCCTCAAATCCATCTAGTGTAAAGACTTGGCAGCTACTGAAATAATAGACTTTATAAACCAATTCATTATGCCCAGACCACACTAAAAATAGTAATGTACAACTTTCAAATAAATAATTTCTAGTTAATATTTGTGTGTATAGATGCCAGAAACAAGAATTTGTATCCTCCTGGATCCTTCTGTTTCCAAAGTAGCTTTTGCAAGCCACCTCACATGAATGAACATGAACCTCACAGAAATATTTATGCAATTCACTTTAGTAAATTTATTGGGATGCGATATACATTTTAAAAACAGATAATCTGAAAGGTGATGAGACCTTTGGATGCCTGGGCTTCCTGGGGATGCTGGCAGGAGCATCACTCTATGCCATCTTCTGGACACTGCCACAGAGAACCCCTTGTCCTAGTGCTTTTTTTGGCATGAACACCTGTTCTCAGTGTGGCCTAACTGACTACACCAAATATGGTTACTTTTTCTCACTGATCACTAAGACCAATTTTCAATCATTGATGAGGTTAAAATTAACCTTTTCATTCTCCAGCACTCTTTAAGAAAGAAAATAGGCGTTCCACTGACTTAGGTTGGAACACAAGTCTCTTGATAAAGAGCTCTTTTTAACTTCAGTCACTGAAATAAACCTAATAGCAAGCAAACGTTGTGTGTGCTCTGAAACTAATGATGGAAGTAGTCTTCTCAACAAAGATTGTAATGCTCACACAAGCAAGTTACCATTGAAATATACTGAAAATCAGAAGGTATTTTTAATGATATTGAAATGTTTTGTGAAATCCTGCTGGCAAGGTAGGAAAGCTGCCTTACATAAGAAAAATACTACAGTTACTGTATAACATAGGGAAGAAAATTTAAGGTATGCTAGCCATTAATTTTCACCATCTTCTTTATTCATGTGACCAGTATCATGGAAGTTAATGTTACTATTTTTACATTTTAAGCATTTCATATGTATATGAAATGTACATGTATATAATTATATAGATATATAATTAGAACATCAAAGAGGTGCTAGGTTCTTAATACAGCCAGTCTGCATCACCTGCAAAGGTGATAACTACATGGATCACAGCCTTTGGGACTGGTTTGTACTTAGATCTATCCAAGCTTAACAATGCAGTAAAATGTCAGGAATATAGTTAATTGTAGTTAACAGTTGTACAGTCCAAAATATCCCATAAACAGAGTAATTATTGCTCAGAATAGAAGTAATCAGTTATAAAATACACTGAGACTGTAGATGCCAAACTCAGATGAGCAGCATGGTCATCTCCCATTAACATACCCTTCAACATTGCAGTTTGGGTTATAGTTTTGCTTCTAAAAAGGATTTAATAAAACAATTAATAAGGCAATATAAAACTGGTCCTTTTCAGAACACAAAATAAATATGCCAGTACTTTTTAGATATATAGAATCAATTGTTTTCATACAAAGTCATCTAAATGTTCACGTAAGAACTTTGGTAACAAATACAAACTTCTACTTCAGCCTGTGTTCATGGCACCTGTTTTTTTGTTCACCTCTGCTGAACTACTGATTGAGACAGAGGCTTAATATGAATCATTTATCAGATAGTAACAGTGCAAAAGTACCAACTGCTTTAGATGTGCCGAGTACAAATACGTTTCTGGTTCTTCCCACGGTCTTATGTCTTTTGAAAGCATCTTCTGCCTGTCCCTGGAGCAGTAAATGAAACAATATATGCACCTAGCTGAATGCACAAAAAGTGTGTAAACACTGCGTTTTTCAATTTAGACACAGCTAAATTCTGTTTATCTGCATTTATCTTCGAATACCTCACTGATTACTACATATTTAAACGTAAAAGAGTGCACAAGTGCTACATGTCTGTTGTCCAAACACTTTGTCCTTGCAAAGTGTGTTCGGAAGATCAAGTGAAGACAGGGCAGAAGGACAAGCAAAATTTCAGTTGTAGATTTTTTTAAGACATTTTAGTGTCTTTTAGTTAGGCTTTTTAGTTGTCATTCTGCATTTAACTGTTCTGTAGTATAATGGTCATCTCATTATTCTGCAGCACTCATTCTGAGTAATTCTTGCCGTGTTTCACAGTAAATGACCTTCCCCTGTGACATACTATTTTCAGGACACTAAAACTTCTGATTTCATGAAAGTGTTCCCAAAAGAAAGGTGGAATCATTACAGAACACTGCATGAGAAAATAATTCTCATAAATACTTCACCTTGTATTTCTGGAAATAAAAAGCCTTCAGCTTTAAAAAGTACTGAATATCTACTTGTGCAATAGGAACCTAGAAGATAAATATACATGGAGAAGATCCATCACTAACAAGGCCAGGGAAACCACTCAGTTTTGTAATAACAGTATAGCAATGTTAATGGTTTGGAACTAGAGTGAATAAAGGAAAACTGCCTGTGAAGGTTGAGTGTGAATGTGATACATAATGATGCACTCTTCTGTGATACAAAAAACCTTGATCTGACTATAAGTGTATTAGGAATGTTGAATTCTAGTTAATTTTTTTTTATACTAACAGCAAAGTTGAGATAAATTGATAAGGCAGTCAAATAGATACAATTAATATATAAGCCTATTCAGTTCCATTGACTTATGAGTAAATTTGAGATTTTGGGGGGTCAAGAGGTGCTAGCTGAAGCTGAAGTATTTGATAAAATAAATTTGCCACTATAAAATGCAGTGTTTCTAATTAAGCACAGGCACTGCCCTTTATGCTTTGAAAATAGCTGACATTTTCTGAAACATATGGGAAAAAACATCATTGGTGTGTTTATGAAAGATTTGTCTAAGTTTTGTTCTTTAAATAGTTGGGAAGCACAGACAAGTATGGAATGGCAAAACTTGTAAATGATGCAAGATTTTTATTCAAATGCAAAAAGGATTATGAGGATATTTAGAAATTTCTCATCAATTGGATGAATGGGTAGTGTGATAGCAAGAGAAACTGTATGCTCACAAATAAAATCCCCAATGTTAGAGCAAACCCATTGAGATACTTATCATCAGTAATAAGTTCATAGCTGACTAAATCATCTGAAGACAAAACTGAAGACAATTACAGAAAATTTGTGCATCCAAAGTCATTAAGTTGAACGAATAAATAATGATAAGGAAAGTAATTCAGAATTCCAATGAGACTATATCAAAAATTGCTTATCAAATGTCATGTAAAAGCATGGAAAACATCCAAAGAGAGATTTAAAAATGGAAATTGTTTGCCCCAGAAGGAACAGCATTAGTTTGCTCAAACCTGCTGTAGGAAGATCTCAAGAGGAAAATGGAAAGGATACTTAAAAGTACTAAAAAATTTCTAATTAATACTAAGAACTAGGATCAGGGCATGCTTTCCTCCACATATGATAATTTAAAAATAGAAAGTCTTCATCAGTTAATAATGTCAAATTCAAATGAGACAACTACCAATTCACACACAGTATGTGGTTACTTTGTGATGCATATTTCAATACTGCATTGACAAAGCAAGTAAGCTAGAAAAGTTTGAATAGAACAGTGAAATTTGGGCAGAAAAAAAGGTGTAAGCAAGATAGAAGGACTATCCATAATTAAAATACTAAATATAGAAAAGTTTTTTGAAATCTATGTCGTTTAAACCAATATATAGTTGTTAAATTGAGATGAAATCTAGGCTCAGATTACCTCAGATTTGTCCACTACATAGCTTCTTGCACTTCCCTCTGAAACTCAAGTTTAGTAAACACTTTGGAATTATATCGTTTGTGTCAATTCTTTTCCCTAAATTTATTATTCCTAGAATTCCCAGATTGGGTTATATTTATGACTACCTGAATGTGAAAAGCATCTTGTGTATATTTAACAGCAGCATTTATTATAATCTTACTGGTTTATTATTTTCTAGCTTCTCATGTATCCATTTGCTGTTACTTAGTTGGTGTGTATTTTGAGGCTGAAAACTAAGCATCTGCTTGTGTGCTTTGGTGAGGAGAGGGAAAGAGAGACTGAGTTTTTGTACAGCTGATCTAATGAACTTTTACCTGCAGGTCCACAGACTGATTGAGATGAATTTCTCCACTTCCTAGGAGGTAGACTTGGACTCTCGAAATCTTTTAGAACTGAAAAAAGGCTCTACTCAACATCATCTGGTGATAGGACAAGGGGCAATGGGTGCAAGCTGGAACATAGGAAGTTCCATATAAATATCAGAAAAATTGTCTTCACAGTGAGGGTCATGGAGCCTTGGAACAGGCTGCCCAGGGAGTTGTGGGATCTCCTTCTCTGGAGACGTTCAAGACCCACTTGGATGTGTTCCTGTGCCGCTTGGTCTGGGTGATGCTGTTGAGGCAGGGGGATTGGGCTAGATGTTCTTTCGAGGTTCCTTCTGATCTCTAATGATTTCATAATTCTATGATACATTACAACCCACTTTTGGAATTCCTGTGTATAAATACGCCTTTGTTTGAGGTGTTTTGGGTAGTGGCCATGGTCAACATGCTTAGCTGTGGGAATGGGAACTGAGGCTATATATACTCTGCCCAGAGTAATGAGTAGCACCTCCAAGCTGACACAGTCTGAGCCAGGTGTCAGGATGTTATCACAAAATTAGAGACCAGTGTGCAAACAGCCAATCCGACCATAGTCAAACTTTTCCTTTATTGCAGGTTTGTGCGAAGCTGGGAGTTAAGTAGTTGTCTACAAAGTTAGGTCCCTGAATTGTGAAAGCATTAATTCATTTATACAATCCAAATCAGCATAAGGAACATAATTGTTATTTAACAAGTTTCTATGAGTGATTACAGCTTCTGTCCTAGGGCTAATTGGCTAAATAATTCCTTGCTCCAAAACTGTCAAGTACACATGCTCAGGAGAGGAGAGCTTCACCTGGTTCAGGGGTATTTGACCTGTAGGAGTGATTTTCAGTATTACAATAAGGGTGTAATGCAGATAATTCAGTCAGGAGACATGCAGATCTTGAGTTATCTCTTGATTAACGTCTTCTCCCAGCATTAATTGCCAGGGGTGTCCTGGCTTGTAAGAGTCCAACTGTTCCTCCTTGTGTTTAGGGAGGATTAAGTGTCTTGTCTCTGTCAACTGTCCAGTTCAACATATAGGAGAAACATCTCGAGTTAGTATGCCCCTGACAGATTACTTTAGGTTACAAAAATTGGCCTTCAGCACGAATATCCGCAGGGACACATCACAGCGGTACATCGCCGGCTGAACCTCAACAGCCTTCGGGAGCCAGTCCCTCTGATGTCCCAGCTAGACCGTTCCCGCCCCATCGTGCCCCCGGGAGTCCCCGGCGTGGGGGGTGAGGGAGTGTCTGCGGGGCGGAGCGCGCAGCGCCACATGAGCCGCGGGCGACGCGCGGCGGCTCTAAAGGAAGACAGATGGGGTGAGGGACAGCGCGAGTCTCCTCCCGCCCGGCCCCAGCCCCGGCCCTGGCCCCAGCCATGGCGTCCAGCGAGGAGGACGGGGGCGGCAGCGGCGCGGCGGAGAAGGACAGCGGGGGGAAACGGCGGCTGGGCGCCCTGGCCACGGCCTGGCTCATCTTCTACAACGTCGCCATGACCGCGGGGTGAGCGGGCGTGCCGCGGGCCGGCAGCGAAAGTGGCGCCGCAGAGGGGCNGGGTTGCCGCGGGAGCGGGGCATTCCCCGCCGGCCGGGCATTGCCTAATACGGTGCAGCGGTGCCGGCCGCCGGCGCCTCACTCCGCGCCCGCCGCGGAGGTTAAGTATAGCTGGGGCAGGAATGCCGGGCCGCGCAGGCACCGCCGCCACCAGAGTAACCGATCTGAGCTCCCTACGGGCCCTGCCCGCGGGATTTCCCAAAGCGAGCGTGGTCCTCAGCACCAGCGGCAGCGTGGCGAGGAGCAGGGGATGGGCGGAAGGGGAAGCAATGGAACACCCCGAGGGGCTCGTTGGTGCTCGCTCTCCATGGTGCGGTGCTTCTCTTTGCTTCGCCTAGCTCCGCTTTGCTTTGCCTTGCGTTGCTTTGAGGAGCGTAGGTGTTTATTTTGAATAACAGATCGTGATCTTGTGTTCAGGAAAGCTGGAGAGGGATTTATCACAGGGTATCCAGTGATAGGACAAGGGGAAACAATTTCAAACTGGAAGAGGGTAGATTAGGTCTTCGGAAGAAATTTTTCACTATGAAGGTGCCGAGGCACTGGAACAGACTGTCCATGTGGGCTGTGGATGCCTCCTGCCTGGAAGTGTTTGAAGCCAGGTGGGATGGGGTTTTGGGCAACCTGCTTGCATCAGGTGTCCCTGCCCATGGCAGCCAGGTTGGAACTAGATGATCTTAATGTCCCTTCCAGCCTAAACCAAGATGACTTTGTTAGAGCTCTACACATAGGTATCAGCGGCCTCATGCTGTGTCAGGGGAGGTTTAGATTGGACATCAGGAAAAATCTCTTCCCTGACAGTGGTCCAAGGTTGGAACAGGCTGTCCAGGGAGGAGGTGGAGTTACTGTCTGTGGAGGGGTTAAAAAACAAGTCGCTGACGTACTAAGGAACAGGATTGAGTGGACAGGGGTGGGGTTGGGTTGGGTTGATGGTTGGAGTGGATGATCTTGCAGGTCTCTTCCAACCTTATTTATTCTGTTATTCTGTTGTGTTGCTAGTGCTTGAAGCACATATTTTTGCTTCCTGAAACTTTGTCCTGTTCAATAACTCTGGGGAAAACACTCAACCCTGTCAATTTCCACATGCTTGAAGAAAAACAAAAAATTGTGTAACATCTAGGCTGACATTTCTCATGAGAACAGTTTTGCCTTGGTTACCACTTGGTGAACTCTGTGCCCTTTTGATCCCGTGGAGCAAAACTGATATGCTGTTGTTGAAGCAGGAGTTTATGCGCTGATGCAGAAAGCCAGGAATATGACCGTAATGGCTTTCTTCTCACTCGCTTCTTATGACTCTTGAATGGCTATTCAAGTCCATTTGTATATTGAAGCAGCACCTTTTGAAAAGAGCTTTCACTCAATGTAATTTTTTTCTAGCTGGTAGGTTAATATTATCCCATGGAACTCCAAGCCTGGTGATCTATGTGTGAATTTGCTAACGAATGCTGACTCTTGTCACAGACTTTTGTGTGTCTGTAGAAGATTATCGAACCATGTTAGTTTTGACCTTAGGCGCAGATTCAGTGTCTCCCACTTCCTCCTCTCCCTTCTCTGTTCATATCAAAAGGGATTAAGACATGCACAATTGTATTATGTTGTATGTGGAAAGAGAGAAATAAGAGATAGGAATCAATTCTTATAACCTTTTAGAAATACAGTTTAAGAATAAATTAAACATTTTAAATAGACCAAAATACTCAAAATACTTAACAGGGGCACTAAACAGGAGAATTAAGTAACAAGGATGGTGTATTTGTGCAGTCAGCGCAATACAGCAAAGTGTTTCTAGAGTTTTAACAAACTAATACGTAATTATTAACAGCCATTCATTCTAATGTAAAAAATCATGGCTTATTTTTCTAACAAAGGTTTAAGGAACTAAAATGACAAATCAGTACCAAGTTTTAGTGAAAGTCCCTATTGGAATTCTACCTTTATAATGGAAAGTCACTTGCCATACTCAGCTCAAAGGCTTTCCTGAGATCTAAAATTGGAATTGCTAACCACTAAATAAATTTAAAATCCATTTTGTAGTAAGAATTTATTTAATAAAAACATACTTGCAGTCTTTGTTTCTGAGTGGAGTCCAAGACTGTAACTTTTAGTTACAGAGTCAGGGGCAGAAAATGCCTTGTTAGATTAGATGTATTATGGCTTCTTAGTCTAAGGCTAGGACAGAACTGTGGCTGTGACCATTTGTTCTGTCAGCTGGATATAAATGCACTATCACCGTCCTCTTGTCAAGCACTTCACCATAAGACAGGGCAGCTTTACTGTGAAGGTATTCCAGTAATTACTCATTTCCACAGTAATGGGAGGCATCCTCAGATTTATGCACTCAGATTTTATAAAGGATTTTAAATTTAAGTAACTCCTGTGAGGGCAAATTGTGGAGCTGTGGCAGATTGGAATCGTGGGCTTAAAAGCTGAAGGGAACAAGGAGGGGAAAGATTCTTACTGTGTGGGGAAGCCTGACTAGTGAGCTTGAAATGCTGTCATGAAGTGCTGCAATAGGCCATGCTCAGTGACTGCGTAGCAGTCGGCACTGGGCGCGTATGAGTTGTTAAGGGGCTGATACTGAAGTACGTGACATCTGAGTGGAACAGGGAGTTCTGACAGTCCATGCGACTCTCATGCTCTTACAGCATGATTGGTCTGACCAAAATCAGTATTTCCCCATTTCCAGTGTTAACCAATGTTTTACTTTAGGAAGAAATATAAAAACAAGAGATTTGATGAATGTTTATCCAAATGCTTATATAAATATGGCCCTCTGAATCTGCCTCTGAGTATTTCTCCAACCTCTCTGTTTTGTCACTTGAGCTGTTCCTTAACTAGAGCATATGTTGCAGTGCGGCATGTCCCACATAAAGCTAGGTCAAATATGGCTTTATGTAGAAAGAGAGGAATAGCTGATTGTTCCCAGTATCATTAGACAAGAAGTTAAGCAAAAGTTATTGTTATTTTTGTATTTTTTTTTGATTCTCAAACAAGCTGTCAATAATTCTAGTTATGCCTAGAAGTACATGTTAAAAAATGGTTGTTCTTCCATAGTCTTTGTAGATTGGAATTTGGAGTTTTAAGCATCTTGCTAGTATGATGTTTGTAGGAGTGTGGTATGGCTCTGCATTTAAAGCTGGAACATGTAGTACACTATTTTGAAAATCTTAATTATATAGGCATGTGTTAATTGTGTGGAAGGAATTACACATGCCTTGGGTTACACAACTGGATCTGCACTGGGTGGTGGGCATCAGCCCACCACAGTTGAGAAATACTGGTTTTTTTAGTCTTGATTTCCGTTTGAGATCTCAGATTTAAGGTTTGTATCAAAGTCCTGTTCAATATACATACTGTTACTTCCTTTGTTTTACATTGAACGGTTATCACTTGGCATCACTGTTCAGTTTCCTTAAAAAAATACCAGAAGTTATCCATCACCATTAAATGTGCTCTTTAAACGTATCTTCTGTAGGCCAAGAGCATAGAGCACCTATGAGCACTTCAGAATCTGATTTTCAAAGGTCACTTCGCAACACTACCGAAAATGGAATCGTAATCTATCCTTCAGTTAGACCATCAGAAGCAAAAGCATTCAGATAACTAGTCAGTTCTGAAAATTTTAAGTTGAGGGGCCAAGACAAGTGTAAAAATAATGTGCACAGGTTCCAGTCCTTTACTTGCACAAACCTGTGACCCAAAAGGTGACTTCAGTACCGAGTTCATCACGTGTTTTCAAGTAACAGTAAAGATGCATGAGGATTTAGTGCTAGAAATACATGCTTATTGCTAATGAAAATTCAGATAGACTTTTGGTTTTGAGGATCCCCCTCAATTCAAGTCAATCCTCTGAATGTAAACTATTCTTTACCCTTTTCCAAGTAAAGAGGTAAGAGTCTAATGTTTATATAACATGATATAATATTCATATCTGAAGGTATTATAAATAATCTCTTAAGAACACTAGCAGATGAAGAAGCAAAGTTATTGTGTGAAGAAAATAATCTACTAAATTATTTAAAATGGATGGATATTTTTAGAATCCTAATTTGAAATGTATCCATTCTCTTTCTTCTGTAGGTGGCTGGTATTAGGTATTGCCATGGTGCGGTTTTATATACAGAAAGGAACACATAGAGGTTTATTCAGAAGTGTTCAAAAGACGCTTAAATTTTTCCAGACATTTGCTTTGCTTGAGGTAAATTTTAGTTTGCTTTACTGCATGCTGCATGTCTTAGGTAAACCATGTTATTAACCTGAATTTGATATTAAAATACATAATATTTATACTTAACATATTTTAAAATTCATTATTTAATAAAGGGTTTTAGAGGGGCGAGGTGACCATTTGAAACAAATACACACTTTTTTCCCAAACTTAATTGTAATATTCCTTTACATCTAATACTGCCTGGGAATTGCTTTGATTTGAGAGTCTTAACTCAAAGCAAATTCTCTGAAGGCATTCATCCTCTATCATTTTAGATACCTCTGTCTCCAGAGATAATAAGCTTCCCTCTTATTCCTTATACTGGACTTACTATCCTTCTGTGCCTTTCCTGCTTCTGCTTATTTACAAACTGGAAAATAAGCAAACTGCCACATAAAATCCATTATGACAGATCTGTGCAAGATGTGCAACGTATTCTTTAAATAATATGACTTTTGCCAGGTATGCACTAGCAGTCGCAGTTTATGGTGCATCTTTGGAATGAAACTGTGTGGTGTATTAAGCACTTACATTTCTTTCCCAGGACAAGTATCTACATTTTAACTTTTTTTTTCATTGTGCCTGCAAGCAACTATTAAAATCATGTAGCCAACTGTACGTAGACTTTGGTGCTACTGAACTTTCACAATAAGTAATTTTACCCAAGTTGTCAAAATAATGAAAAGCACTCTGATTGCTAAACAGTATCAGCAAGAAAATACAGTGAAGCCTGCTCATGGCTACCACTGGCAAAAATTTAATACTGTTACTGATCTGTAATGAATACAGAAGAATTTGAAATTGCTACATGTTGAGCATTCCATTGATGACTCCCTCCACACTGTCCTATAGAATTCTTCTGTGAATAAGGAAATGGAAGGGAAGCTTACTAGCTGATAAGATAAAAGCTTTTACTTACTATATATTACATATCTGAATATGTAATATATACAGTTAACTAGGAAAATAAATCTCTTTCAGATGTTTCCATAGATCAGATACTGAGCACATTGCAGCATGAGTTGCCAGGACTCTGACATGTATTTGTTTTAAAGACTGCCGGAGACCATAAAACATTTCTTCCTCAAAATTAAGCCTAGGTTTACATTAATACCGAAAGGCCATGGTTTTAGAGTAGATAGTGACATATTGTACATCAGTAACCTCTAACTTATTTTTATTTACAGGTAGTCCACTGTGCAGTTGGTGAGTTCTTTGCTTTAGTTCCTTCTGTGACTAATTAAAACATGAATAGTGGAACAGAGATAACATGTTTCTCTTTTTAAGGAATAGTTCGCACATCTGTGCTTGTGACTGGGGTCCAAGTGAGTTCAAGAATCTTCATGGTGTGGTTCATTGCACATAGTATAAAACAGGTACGTGTGTGAACAATTCACGTTTTGATTGTGAGTTGCTATTAATACAGTTCTCATTTCACAAGGAAGACCAGTTTAATATTGATGACATTATCATGTCATTACACTTGAGTGTAATTCTGGAATTCGGGGATTACGGGATGTATTTATGTGCCTGTAACCCAGAGACTGAGTTTGGATCTAAGCTGTGAATCAACACTGTCTTCTACATCATGCTGTCTGTGGTCTGCCATGGACAACTACTGCTATTATGTACCAGCAGATCTACTACAGTCACCAGTTCCCTTTCAAAGCTCTAAGTTGCT
This sequence comes from Upupa epops, assembly GCA_013397515.1. NCBI lineage: Eukaryota > Metazoa > Chordata > Aves > Bucerotiformes > Upupidae > Upupa > Upupa epops. Next base: position 86,740 of record VZRI01011803.1, read on the forward strand.
AATTACTGAATAAATCTAATTGAAAATATGTATTAAATTGACTTTACCTGTATAAGTATTGCTGCGATTTTGTAATTTTAGGAATCTTCTCAAGATATTAATGTTAATCATAACATTAACATTTGGTGGCTTGCACACTGCATTTTTTTTATTAAAAATGTACCTCAAGTCATCCAGCGTACCACAGTGACCCTTCAGGTCCTGTATAAATGACAGTAGTTTATTTGCCTGGCTGTAGGCAGTTATTGTAAGTCTAGTGATTCAGTAGGAGAATGAAACAAACAGAATGCTTACAGCTAGTAGATAGGACATTCCGTTCAGTTTTTGAGGTCTGCTTTCTGTGAAGGGCATGTTAAGAATTAAGTGATGGATTCTGTGCTCCTCAATGTCTTTAAAAGCTGAGCCATTAAACTGTCTCACCAGCAGATGGCACATGCCTTTCTGCTGAGGGGATACCATAGCCCCTGCCTCAGTTTTGAAATCCCTCCGTTTCTGTTCACAGAAGACTCAATTTTTTCTGCACTTCATCTTTTGTCACTGTTCCTAACACAAAATAGGCTTTTCATAGCTTTTTTTGTTTTCTTTAATTTTTATTTTGTTTTTTAGCTAATTGTTTTTATTTTTTCTTCAAGGGAAAACATCTCAAAGATTAACGAGGTTTTTTTATATTGAATGTTTGAACACTGAATACTGGAATATGGTGCTAGGTTTTTTTCTTAGTGTTTACAGTGGATTACATCTTTAGCATATCCTGTAATTTCTTTTATTTTCTTTGTCTTCAGAACCATAGGTCAGACTGTCCAAGAGAAAGTGCAGCTATATGTATGTCTTACTGTATTTCACACTGTTATTGCTTAGCAGGCATGAATGTTCAGGGTCACTTTAGGTGGTGACAGGCATGTTAGTGACAGTAGCCAGACCCACAGCTCTCTGCTTGACTTGACCAGAGATTTGCAAGGTGAAAGAAAAGAATTCTCTGTGTTCTTATTTAAAGCTCTTCTGCTTGGATTTATAACTGTGATATGAATCCAAGTTTGAGTTATCAGTGTTTGTCATTGGTCTCTAATAGCATGAGGCTGGGAACAGCCTAATTCTGTCTTTAACTTTGCTTATTTGTGTGAATGTATTTGTACTTCAATTGTTGCAGTATTTTTAAATCTCCTTTTCGGATGGTGAGATCCTTGCAACCTTCTTTGAACTGACAGATTGAGGGCAGGATTTTTATGAGATAATGAGCACTTACAATTTTTCTTGACTGTTGTCAGAGCTGCAGATTTTCAGCCTCTTTGAGATGTATTAAGTGTTATCACCGTGCTGCATTTTATTTAAAATATTAGTTTCCCTTTTTGTTAATTTTTGTTAATTTTAACAAAACTTGTGTTACTTTATTTCACAGACATCCCTGGAGCTTTTCAGCCTTCAGGCATGGAAGTGTATTACAAAATTCCTCCCCTTTTAAAGAAAAGAAAATTACTTGCCTGTAATTCTTCTTCTCAGAAGGTAGTGTTTGTAATAGTTCCCATGTGCCTTCTTTGCATTTGGGGACTTTGTTTATTTGTTCCCTTAGAGTGAAAAAGAACTGATGTTTTGAAACAGCAGAGATAATGCTATCTACTGATGAGGCAGTTTAATGACTCAGACCTTAAATTTCAAATGGGATTGTTGAGTGAATTTACCCAAAGGTCCTGATTTATGAACTACTCTTCATTCAGTGATCCATCTGTGTTCCAGCTCCTTAACTATCTTACAGCTCCCTGAAGTCTGCCAAATTTGATCTTCCAACCAAGTTCCAGTTAGTAGATTATATAAAGCAATCTCTTTTGTCCCAAATTTCATAGAGACATGCATTATGCAGTGAGGAAGAAGCAAGATAAAAAGTAAGAGAGAAAGTCTAGAAAACAGAGTACCAAAATGCCAAATGAGTAAAAACTAATTATGAAAGGGCTGTTTCTGCTGCAGCAGTGTTTTCTTCTTGCTACTTTGAGGAGTAAGAAAATAAAGAAATAAATAAACCACAAATGTAAAGAGAGTCACAGACAGCAATGACAATGAAATAACAAGTAGAGAATGAAGAGGAGAAATAAGCTTAATTATATTTTGGTACTTACATAATGGATAAAGGGTGTTTAGTCTGCAAAATTGTCAAAATGCTAGTAAGTACATATGATAAATTTTAAGTGGTACTGGTTTCAAAATATCACTTTTGTGCCAAATTTTTCTTTCTTTACAAGATTTTAGTTCAGTTCCCTATATCTTAAACAGAAATCTGTTGCAGTTTGCACATAAAAGAAGTTTAAGGATGAAGAAAGTTTTGGTTCTTTATACTTCTGCAGATCCAGAATGAGGAGAGCGTTATTCTTTTTCTGGTCGTATGGACTGTGACAGAGATTACTCGATATTCCTTCTACACATTCAACCTGCTCAACCATTTGCCATACTTCATTAAATGGGCCAGGTGGAGAGATCTTGCACTTCAGTTTCTCATGGTTCTGTGCATGTTAGGTTCACGCATGCTGAGCTAACACACAGGAGAACAGATGTTTGAGCTTTGGTTATGTGCAAGTCAGTTGCTTTCTGTACCTGGGCTCATTCTTACTTCATTTAAAATGTTAAAAATAATAGCTGAGATTTTGGGGTGTGGTTTGCTCTTTGCTTTATGTGTCTCACACTTTGAACTCTGCTTCCATGCTTTTATTTATTTATGTATCTATCGTTCTCTATGTCTTGTCTGTATCTCTCTATCCTTGGAGTAATCTTTTAACTTCCAGTATGACTTCTTAAGATGCTTTTGATTTCAATGTCCAAATTTAAGCATCTATGCTTTTCAGGATTTCAGGTCCTTGAAAATGTTGTGAGTTGTTGTCACTGAATATGTGTGCATGTTACTTTATGAGAGGTTTTGCTTTATCAGAGCTTTTGTAAAGTGACACCCCTGTAGCAGAGCTAAATACTGAGTTTAGCCCACATAAAATGTGTGCTCTATATTGAAAATGCTTTGATTTTGGAGAATACCTAAGGTTGGCCATTGGATCACATGCATACAGAGGTTGCGTGTTTGTCAGGACACTTGACTGGGAGAGTAGTATTCTTCACAGTCTTTATTTGAAAAGTATATGTAAGACAGATTCACATTGTTACATGGAAAATACCTAACCTACATTCAGTGTAGGTGACTCTTTTTTAAAGAAATGTTTTTGTTTATTTTCCTGAATTTTTGTTTCATAGATAATGTAGTTCCAATGCACTTCTTTACATGTCTGATATTTATGTCCATTCTTAAAATACATTATCTGTTTGATAATAACTAAGGTTGTTGTCTTGGTTATGTTTAAGCACTAAATAACTGGGTTTGTTAATAATTTTTTTATATGTGCTTTAGGAAGATAAAGGGAATTGGAAAGTATTACATTGACAGGTAGACATTTTGCCATTAATTCAGTGTGTCTTGAGTGGCAGAATTTTTGTTTCCTTGTGATAGACAATGGGGAAAACTGACATTCTCTCATCAAAGATATACGATGAAATGTAGTGTAAACAAAACACTTGAAAATGTATTATCTTTTCATAGAGTCAAAATTATCATATCGAGATTTACAGATAAATCATATGGCACACAAATTCAGTGCTTCATGGGAGCTGGAGATGTCTGATCTTTAGCTTATGATTGTAAGCAATCTCTGTCCATTATTAATGGACTAAGCATGCTCTTTTAGTTCAGAAATTTTAATTAGCCTTTTTTTTTCCACTGCGAAGAGACAAGCTGTGTGTAGGTCATGACATCAGTTCCTTCTTGTATCTCCTCTAATCTGTTCTCTGTCCAGTGAGTCCTCTAAGCCTATTTGCTCCTAGGAGAGTTCCAGTTTGGTTGCTGCTGTTTTGGATCTCATCTCTTCTGGTCATGAAGTGCATGCTATACCTTTCTCTGTGTGACAGATCTCATTGCTGTTCTCTGCATGAACTTAAGAGCTGTTCCTTAGGAGAAACTGCATCTCCATGGTGCTCTATGCAGACAGACAGCACAAACCCTGCTGATGACATTCTTAATTTTGTCACCACGTATGTGGCCTACGGTGTTCAAACCACATTTTCTTTAAATCAAATGCTTTTGCCTTTTATTTGAACATCTTTTTCCCAGTTTAAAATGGATCTGATAAGCTTCTGGCTATCTTATTTTATTTCTGTTTCCATTCATGGTATATAGAGTATCGTTTGTATTTCCTATATGATAGCAGGCAAAACAGGCTTCTGATCTTTCTCAGTGTTTTCATTATCTTCAAAGAAATTCCAATACATAGAGTTGGCCCAATGTACATGCACCGTGACATAGACGTGTAGGATCATACAAATTTAGGATCCAGTCCTGGTCTGAATCTTGTTGGTGAAAATAGGAGCAAGATGCGTAAAGTTTAAGAGAAGTCATTATTGGAGACTACAAACTTGCAGATTTTTTAATCTGTAATAGTATTAGAAAGGCATACAGACATGCTGATATTTACTGGTTTTAAATGAAAGGACTGAGGAATGCATTCTCTGTAAACCTAAGCAACGCTATCCGGAGTAATTGAAACAGATATTCTGCGCCAAGTCAGGTGTGGTCCTTGATTTTGGTGCAGGAACTACTGCATTGTATTGTTGTGCCACTAATAATTGCAGGAGGAAATGTTAAATTCATGGAGTAAGTCTCACAATTTTTTTTTTTTATATAGATACAACTTTTTTATTGTTTTGTATCCTGCTGGAGTTGCAGGTGAACTGCTAACCATATATGCTGCTTTACCCTATGTGAAGAAAACAGGAATGTTTTCTCTGAGACTTCCCAACAAGTATAATGTCTCCTTTGACTACTACTATTTCCTTATTATTGTCATGTTCTCCTATGTGCCATGTAAGTATTACTTTATTGTATTGGTGCTAAAAATGATAATCAGTTATCAACAATGCTGGAAACACTGCCTGTAGTTAAACTGATTGAACACTTCCTACTGTACAAGCCTCCTTACTGTTGTTCCAAGCTTTGCTATGCTTTCATTGTTTGGACTGAAATTTTCCAGCCTGTTACCTGCTTCAGAATGCAAGCTGTCTTACAAGTTTCAGTGAAAGTGCAAACAAAACCCAAACCATTTCTAAGACTTGGACAAAGTAAAAAGCCTTTTGCTTATGCCCAGAAGTGTCCACACTTGTGTCCCCATGAATTTCTAGTGCTTCTGTGACTTGGAGGAAGTAGCTTAAAAATTATTCTGAAAGTTTTTCCAGAGATTTGTGTTGGAAAAACACAAATAAAAATTGATGTTAATATCCACTTATGGGTCACCCCTGAAAATCACCATTTGAGCATGTAACAGTGTTCTATGATGTAACAAATGTCCTATGATGTCATAACTTACTAAAAGGTTTTATGGTAGTTAAATTAGGCTTCTTCATGAAGATTGAAGTTATATTTCTATCCATTAATGTAAGGGTCAAATTTGTCATCAGGACAGTAATATAACAGATCTCAGAGGGCCAGGGAGCTTCTCTCTTCCTGCTTGAACAAGTAGGGTACAATTGTATCTTCCTCAAAGTCCAAAACATACTTAGCTGAGCCAAGATTTGAAGACTTCTGGCCCTGCCAAAAAGGAGTTAAGTCCTGTTTATACAAAGAAAGGGTGGGAGGGAAGGAAGTGTTGAACACAGGTTATACACTCAGGGGACCTTGTCTGACTTCTGCGTAATAAGTGTTTTGTAATTCACTGTAGTGTTTACTACCTGTTAATAACCAACCTAACCCACTGCAGCAGCGTGCCATACTTTTTCCTTAGTTCCTAATTCTGCAATATTGTATTTTTCTGTTATATGATGTGAAGACTTTTGAAATCTAATTTGCTTTCTTTTATGTTTCAATAAAGTATTCCCACAACTGTACTTCCACATGCTGCGGCAGAGAAGAAGGGTGCTTCATGGGGAAGTGATTGTGGAAAAGGATGATTGATTCAAGCTGTGTAACTGGTGCTTTCAATGGAAAAGAGAGGGTAAACCCCAAACTTCCTGTGATATTTCTGAGTCCAAGTTTTAAAACATGGAACAAGAATAAACAACTGTGCATAAATTAGCATGGACTGTATTATTTCTACAATTCATAGGTCTCCAGACTTACCTTTTCATCATTGGTTTAGCCTTCATTTTTAGGTGTTCATTTCTTCAGCCAAATTATTTTCTTACTTTCTATAGGTGGACAAATAGCTTTGAGAATTGAAATATTTGGCTACTGTGATTTCTGTACTGAAAGTTCTGTTATGACCTGTAGTCATCATCAAAAACAGGAGAGCTGATAAATTGACTCTTCTGGAAAAAAAGAGCGTGAATTAGGTAATGATGTTTTGCATAGACTAGGTGGTTTAATTATTTAAGCTTTATATTAAATAGCACCTTTTCAGTTATATTAGCATGTCAGTCAACATTCTTTGAATTACAGGATCACACAGTCAAATTCCATCAGGACTTCTGAATGGAGCTGAGTTCTTGATTAGCAGTGCAAATTTAGATCTGTCTGCATTTGTAATTTTAAAGCATGTAGAATAATATTAACCGGTTAAAAGTTTCTGCTGAGGAGTAGACTTGATGTGCCTACCTTTCTGTGACTAGTGGCTGGCATGGGACTCATTTGCAGAGGAAGACTGATTGTCAGCATGTTTCTTATTCTGCATTTCATTATGTATGCACAAAAATACTGGTATGACATTTACAAACTGTAGCTATAGTGAGATATTTTACTTCTTATAAATAGCTCTGGGATAAAATATATTTGAAATAATTTCTTAAAATATAAATTATGCTTTGAATTATCCCATTGTGCAATTTTAATTTCTCCCTCTCCATTAATTGTTTATGCTGTGTTGATCTAATTCTATTCAATGTCTTGAATAATTTGTAAGACGGGGATCTACAGTACCTTAAGAACATTTACAGAGGACATTACACTCTGTGGTCTCTGAATGGGTGAGATCCAATGAATGAAGTGCAGGCTAAGAGATTCAGAGACGAGGTATTGCATTTGGGGAAACTTGTGTTTTTAGGGAGAAAAGATTGAAATGTAATAGTGAGAAGCCTTGATAATGTAGGCAAAAAGGTGTTTCTACCATCACTAATGTCAAACGAAGAGTATGTATGCAGCAGCAGCAGCAGACATCTGTAAATCAGAACACGTGATTGCTGAGGTCATTTTTGGAAGACAGTCGTACATTTTGAGTACCTCAGGGATTTGGAACTGAGTTAATCTTCTGAAAAGTCATACAACAGTAACAAAATTAGTTGAAGTGAGAAAGAAGTCGTAAAGTTTGAATCATTTAAGTATAACTTTTGTTACATGACAAATACAGATAAAGGAAGAGGCTTTTTAAGCGTGAAGATGTAACTAGAACTGATTATAGAAATTAAAAACAAGGTAAATATCCAGTGAGTAGCAGGAGAAAGATCCTAACAGAGTGATCAGTGATGTTCAGGAATGATGATTTCTTGGAAGGTTTGAAGTTAGATGTAATGTAGTATTGGAAAATAGTCTTCCTTTGGCAAGAGTTTGAGCTGCATAGTCAATGGGCAGTTTCCGTTTTTAGCTTCACAGATTCTATGATAGTACCACTTTTTTCAAAATTGTAGATAAAACCTTTTTTCTGGTGTATCAGGTAATTTGATGAAAAAGCAAGGACTTACTACATCCCTAACTTTAGAATTCCATTTTGTGCCTTAAATTTGTGATATTTGTGCATGCCTTCATTACTTGTAAATCAGTTTTGTTTTAAATGACAGATGTATAGTAAACTTGAAATACAACAGGTCTGTTAAATTTTTAACAGGTATGATCGTTTTGGGGTTTTTAGAACAAATTTCACACAAGGTGCTATAATTTACATTACTACTTTTCCTTTTTATATGCAGCTGAAATTATTAGAAGTTTAAAATACAAATTACATTTACAACATCAAATCACAAAGTAGTTGTGTTACACGTGTTCAGACTAGCAGTTTTATTTGTCCAAAGTTCTTAGAGTACTCTTTTACTTGCTTTTTGATTCATAAGGAACATTATGGCAGTTTTTAGAAATACTTCTCAGCAAGCAGAAAAGTGTGATGAAATATGAGTCACTAATATTAGACTGTGCTCTATGTCTCTCTTTTTTTACTGTCAGGGCAGCTCACTGAAGACCATAGCTACCAATTCATTTGAAAATGCATTGGGTACTTTAAGGATGTGATTTTGAAATCATTGATCAGATGAGTGTATCATAGATATATGTATCTATGTATCCCATAGATACTATTCCTCTAATAAAAGGAATACCTGTGCTATAATACTGTATTATATTTGTTTCCATTGTGGCCTAAGGATATTATTATATGTAAATTGAGGAGCTATTTTTATATCCTGCTGTATGTGTGACATGAAAAAAACAAAGCACTGTGAGCTCATATCTTGGGTTTGCACTTTCACAAAGCACACCGTACTAGGTAATTACACAATTTTAAAAGTGATTTATAGCACAGAAGAGTCTTGATAAATTGATTAAAAAAAATCCTAAAAATTACCTACAATATTGTATTCAGTGTTCTATAGACTGGAGAAAATGCCACATAGATTAGTTTACATTGCATGTACGTTATCTTCCTCTTTTGTGATTGAAGCCTTTAACTGAAGCCTCAGTATATGCATTTTTAATACAGTCTCAAGGACACAGAGAAGCGTGGGTAAAATCCTCTTACCACTGACTTTGAGTGGGCCAGGATTTTATCCCAGGTAGCTTAAACTACAATATAATAGCGCGAAACATTTAATTAGCTGCTAGATTGACATAAGAAGATAAGTATGATTTTCATATGGTGCTCTCTTTCCAACTTCTTTTTGACACCTGTCCTTTTTTTTTTTGTGTTTCTCTCCACAGTATTCCTAGTTTTCTAAAGCATTGAAATCCTGTTTATGAAAGATTAGGAATGTATTTAAACATCAGCATCTTCAGTGTTTTGCTGTAGTCCTCAACAAATTATTTGTATAAAGATGTTTTCTTACGCTATGTATGCCTTCTGGAATGGATTAATACAGAATATGGCCTTGTGAAATGTTTTAATGAGAATATATAGAAGTAGGTATTTGGAAGAAGGTTCCTATTCAGTAGGCGACATTGGTAGTAACATAAACACACCATTGTGAAAGCAGGTGGATCTTGAGGTTTCCCCCAACATTCAGTTACTGCTGAGGAAAGCAGTTCCAGCACAAATCACAGCTCTGCCCACAATGTCATGAGGCCAGATCCTGACACCAGGGTATAGGCAGTACAAAGGAATATGACACTTGAGGGATTGCATCTTCCACATTAGCTGTCAACAGGGTCACTGAGGCCATTGTGAACACTAGTTGATAGACATAATTTCTCTCACCTCTCTCTGTGGAGGATGTGAGAAGAGAGAAAGCTCACTGTGCTCTCATACCTTCTGCGTAGGGAGCTCATGAGATCAGCTGGGAGTATCTCTGAGCACAATGGATGTGATAAAGAAAGCTCTTCACTGCTTTGCTTAAGCTATCTTATTACTGTAATATATATAGGAGTGTGTATCTTGAAATCATAGTGTGCCAGACAGCCATCTCATGCTACTGTCAGTAGAATAGTTCAAACGTAACAGTCTTGGAGAAATGGTGCAGTGTGTTGTTTCTGATTCCTGTAATGTTTAGTTAGGTTGCAATGGCTAGTTAACAGGAAGGTGCAGGAGACTTTTTCTGTGACCAGAGAGAATGCATCTTTTCTTATCCAGAAATAAACACGTGACTTTAAAATCTAGGTCTAGCTACTGCTTTGACTGTGGTACTTGCAGCACAGTAAAGTAGTTCACTTCAGGGGATATTTAGATATGTATTTGATTACTAATTAAGTTAGAATGAAAACAAATTACTACCATTACAGTAAACTATAATTTAAGGTTAATAGTTTTTGTGAGTTCAGCTCGTACTTAATCTGCCTTAGGGGAAAAAAAAGGAAGGAAAGTTAATATGAACAAGTATTCTGCACTAGGCAGAAGGACTTCATAAATCAAAGTTTTCAGGCAGGGAAACTGGCTGCACTTGTTTATAAAGGATTGGTTAAATGTGATTTAGAACAAAACATTTGAAAGCTTTTCTGAAAATTAAATCTTATTTCATAATGTGTATTTGAAAATGTGCACAGTGATACTGTATTATTTATTACCCCATTACAATTTAAATTCATGCTGAACATACACTTTTTATAGATGATTAACTGTAGCCCATTAAAATGTTGAAATTGTGTTTATTACAGTGACTGTTTAAAAAACACATGCCTTGTATTTCTGCAAATCTCTGTGTTCTCTTGCCCAAGTGAACTGCGATATTGTTAGTGCCGACTAAGCTTTGTGAGTCTGTTAAAGTGACAGGTTAATAATAGCCAAGGATAGCTCCTTAAGCTTGCACCCGTGGCAACACACTTTAATAGTGTGGTTTGGTGTCTGGTGTCTTCCACTGATGCTGCTCTAGGGGTCTTGCCTTGGGTAGAACTGAAGACTTTACAGATGGCAGTAAGTGATTCATCCTTATGAATTACCAGTCTGTGAAGATCTGTCTTGTGAGCTGTCAGGTCACAAAAGTAAGTCTGACAAGTGAACTTAAAGCTGTACCAGGGCAAACAGTGGAGAAGCTGGGTGCTGGGTAACTCTTATCTGTTTCACAGGAACTTGCTGCCAAGATCAGATCTGCAGCTGATACTGCCTTTTGTGTTCTAAGATGTCGACTACTGTGTGTGTCACGTTGTATCAACTGAAATCTCCTGTCTTTTTATTCACATCTCTCTTGAGTTTCTGTTCAGTCTTGAATGTACTTTGTCTTTTCAGTTGATAGCTTTGTAAAAGTGAAAGTAGAGAAATAGTTATCCAAGTGTATCGTGTATAAATTGTACGTAAAAACTCTTAACAATGTAAATGCACCACAGTTGCTCATTCTTTTTTCTGAAACATATTACTAGCAGTTTACACAGACAGCAAAACAACACAGTATGATACTTAGAATAACTTATTTATTTGCAAAGTTTAAAAGATTTGTTGAGCTATAGATTTTTATTGGTTTCAGAGTTTGTTAATACTGTCACAGTGTAGGCATCACCGATTAAAAGACATCTTCTAAACTGTGTTCTATTTGATGTGTTTTTTCTGTAACGTGTACAGGCCAGCCCATACCTACGTATGGGACACATGGGTACTGTTTACAAATACTATACTTCTCTTATCTGGAATTATTTTACAAATTAATTTAGAGACCCCCTGTGACATGTGTGCTGTTAGCCAGTCTTTTTTATATTTCTTCCAATGTATGTCATTAAAAAAGAGTTAGGTTTCAGTAGTAATATTGCTTTGTCAAACAAGAGGGGAAAATCCAGAGCATGAAAGAGAGTAACAGCTGTCTGCATGACAATTGCATTACAGTGGTCCTGGAAGGGGTATTACAGTAGCAGGTATTTCAGTGTTTTGGAAGGGACTTTTTTTGAGGTATTAACCTTTCAGGGCAGTGGATGCAGTGAACATCCTGTGGCTGTCCTTTGCTACATGACTAACAATTACATTGCAGCTACGAGGTTTTTATTGCTATGACAGTCTGATAAAGCAGTGTGTGAGTATTCACACCTACTTCTTTTGAACAAGGAGCTTAAAGCTAAATCCTGTCAGTCAGATGTATTGTAATGGAGATGTCCATCTCTTATCTGAAAGTCTCAGAAGTGGTCCTCTGATCTAAGTTTACAGGACGGGATTTACTTGTACTGGCCCTCTACCAGCATTAAACCACTGTAGAATTAGTGGAAGAATATCCACTGATCTTGAGTATGATGGATATAGAATTCATGTATTCTGTTCTGTGTAAATATGGATTTACTGGGAAAAGAGTAAACTGAATCCTCCCGGGGAAGCTGTCTGGGAGAGTGCACATCCTTGTCGCACATTAACTGTTGCCTCTCAGCTTCATATTGTGGCTGTACCCAGCACCCCAGCACTGCTCCTTATGGAATACCCCAAAAGACCAGGACATCTCCAGCCTTACACACTACTATTGCATTATACTAATCTGAACTCAGAGTTATCGAAACTTCCTTCACATACGTGAAGAAGTATCTTTTAATTCTGAAATTAATTTAGGCTCAGTGACACATCCTATTAAAAATAGGCAGGGAAGATCATCCCTCCCAGCTGCTTGGACATTGCTGGCTTGGAATGCTGCTGTCGCTGAGCAACTTTTATTTCCATGTGTAGTCTCTTGGTGGTCCGTGCTCATACCATGCTCACAAAGTGGCACTTTGCCTATTCTTAAGTGGCTGTTCAGATTCAGTAGAACAAATTGCAAATGATGAGCAAGAAAAGGTTCAGATGGGTGTACTGCTTCACGTGCCAAGCACTCTTCTGTGCTCCAAAGAGAATCCTGGGTGTACAGTCAAATTTTTGTACCCCTTCATTTATTGCATATGAAAACGCATTTTAGAATAGAATAGACCTTTGCCTCATGAAAGAAATACACTAATTTGAGTACGAAAGGTAGAAGATTATTGTGCAAATCAAGTCTCATGAGACCTTTAGACTGGGATTCACCTGGTGACAAAACTGTCGTGCATCTGTCAGCCAAAATTTGTAAGCCAACTGGAGTACAGGTATTTAGCATTACTCCTCTTTTCATTCAAACTGAGGGGATGCTGCCGAGAGTAACAATCTGGAAACGCTGCCAGAAGGTATGTTTTACAGTTATCATCTCCAGCTGCACCTTGATTTCTTTTTAACTTCTCAGTAATATACAGCAAACATTGACAAAAACTGGTGTCTCAAGAGAAAACAACTCTGGAAACAGTTCCTCTAGAGGTTCCTGAATAGAAAATGTATCTAAAAGTTCTTGAGATACAAACACTTGTCAACATTTTTATACTTCTAAGGGGAAATAATTTGTGAGAGGATTGATTAATTTTGTGTGCTTACTACAATAATGCAGTGCTTGAGAAGGAGTTAGAACAATGTCCAGATACTAATTATGCTGGTACTGAGTCTATAAAAAGTTGGTAATATCTTTGGGTTAACAGGAGGAAATTGGAAGCTTGAACTAACTTATCTCAGATAGGAAGAACAGCTCAAATCTTGAGTTTGCCTGTTTAGCTCTTTGTGATCCACAGGCACTATCTGCTATTGTCTGTTCTGTTATAAATTCTGCTGTTTGTGGGTTGGAAGGGACCTCGGGGATCATCTAGTCTGACCTCTTAAAGCAGGATCCCGCTGAAATGAGCTGGCCCAGAACCCTATCCAGCTGAGCCTTAACATTGTCTAAAGTTGAGCAATCTCCCACTGTCCTTGGAAGACCCTTCCACTGCCTAACAGCTCTCATAATGAAAAACTTTCCTCTCGAATGCAGTCGAACTGTCTCCTGGAACAACTTGTAACCATTCCCCATTGTCTTTTCTACATGACTCCTTGTGAAAACAGAGTCTCCATCCTCCTGATAGCCACCCTTCATGGACTGGAACATCACAATAAGGTCCTCTTAACCTTTCTCTTCTCAGGGCTGAACAGACCCAGTTCTCTCAGCCTTTGTTCATATGGGAGGTCTTCCACTTCCCTGATCATCCTGGTTGCCCTGCTCTGGACCCACTCTAGTCTATTTGCATCTTTTTTGTCTAGCAGGAACCAAAACTGCATGCAGTACTCAAGGTGTGTTCTGACCAGTGCTGAGTAGAGTAGCAAGATAACATCTTCATCTCTGTTGGTGATGCCCTTGTTAATGCAGCCCAGCATCCTTGTTGGCCCTGTTTGCTGCAGCAGCACTCTGTTTGCTCATGTTGAGCTTGCTACCCACCAAGACCCTCAGGTCCCTCTCTACAGGACTACTCTCCAAGCAGGTAGATCCGAGCCTGAGCTGCATTCGAGGGTTGTGCATTCCCATGTGTAGGACCCTGCACTTATCCTCATATTAGAGGATGCTGATTTAAAAAAAAATAACCAATAGGCACAAGTACTTACGGCTAGAAATGTGTTACAGTCGTGTGAAACTCGGGTCAGCAAACAAAAAGAGGGCATAGTTTCTCCATTTCTTGACCCTTTTAAATAGAAAGGTTGTCCTCTCTTAAGAGGCATTAATTACACTGTTGCTGGTTTATTTTTTAATTTGCCATAACCCCAGATTGAGCCACTCTTTATACTGTTGTCTGCCACAGGTTTTCTTGCTTGTGGGAAATGAGCGTATGGGCTAGATGATTTTTGCATCAGGATCCATTTTTTCAGTAATTGCAGGATGAAGATAAAATGTTAGAAACTAATACTTTGCACTTTGCATGACTGTGATACATACTCCTGAACAGTCTGTTACGTGTGAACATATTCTGGGAGCTGATTTGTTTGGTTGGTTGTTGTTTCTGCCTGTATATTACTTACAAACTAATTACATCATTCTTTACTGAATATGAGGTCCGGGAGCTTTTGTGTTTGGCATATATGTGAGCTCCTTGAGTTTATGGTGCGTTTGGCTAGTCCACTTCCTTAATCATTAGCTTTAAATCCTACCTGCAAATGTTTGTTGGGAAGACGCCATGATATCACCAGTATACTTCATAATAACTTTCTAAATGCATTCAATACTTAAGCATGATTCCCTCTTTGTCTTCCTTCCTTCTGATCTGCCTGGACTACTGACAGAGAGGGAACAATCACAAGATCTCTTGTGAGTAACATCAGGTTTTTATTAGTTTTTGTCCCCAGACTCGTTTGATCAATTCCTACAACCCTTAAATCGTTAAGCAGTGCTGAGTTTGAGATAACACTATTGCCTTCCTATGGTCTATAAAATATTATATATCTATCTATCTATATATACACACACACACATATTATATATATATATTATATATACACTATACTATATATAGTATGTATATATATGTATATTCTATATATACTATATATATTCACATTTACTATATGTGTGTATATATGTATAGTACTTTATAGACCATAGGAAGGCAATATATATACATAGTATGTATTTATACCATATATATACTATAAAGGGAGCAGAATGTGCAGAAGACAGCCATCAGAGACCAGTTTGTGTTAGATGAGGAGTGTGTGGCTCTTCGTGATGAAGAGATATCCTTCATGAGCTGAGGATAGTGTGTAGAGCATATGTTTAGGAAACTAAAAAGGAAACTCTTTCTGACTCAGTCACTCCTGGATGGCTGCTGTGCTTGTTACTGGAACAAGCTCACAATTTAGCTCTTGGTATTGAGAAGACACATGAGAAGTGCTTCGGTGATGCCTCACTAGTTATTTATCTGCTCTTGTTTTTACCTCTGGACACACCATGTGCCTGCAGTTGCACAGTTTGCAGATACTGCTTTCTACATATTAAAATATTAACACGTTCCTCTGGTGTTTTAATATAGTTCCACTCTGAGATGTCAGGAGTTTATTGGAAGAAATAGCACCTTGGACTATGACAGCATGAATGTTCCAACCAGTAGAAGCAAATCTATTCTGGATTTTAGGTACTCCTCATAAACAAGTCTGGCAGCTAGTTTAGTCCTGCTCCCATCTGTGTGATGTCCTCTTTTCCAGCATAGCCTGATTTTTTTTTTAATTAATTCTGTGCTCTGAAATCTCATTACACAAGATAAAATACATATGAAACAGAAATCTGAGGTGTGCAGGTGGGCCAGCATGCTTAAAATACAGGATGTCTTCTTCCTTACTGCAATCTGTCATGGCAATTGTGGGAGGAATGTGAGACCCAACAGTTCTGAGGAACAGCAAAACTGTTGGTCACTAACAGGGGTCTTAAAGTTTCCTGGTGGTGAAACAGTTTGAAGGCAATCTCCTCAGGGATGTGTTTTGTTTACTGAGAATCCGGTCACAAGCTTTTTCCCAAGGTATGTTTTTTCACTGACTGCATTGTGCTTCACATCAGAGGCGATGCTTAAACCCTCGAGGTGCCTTATGCTAATACTAAGATTTCTACCTTTCAGAGGGCTTTAGCCTTACGCACTTATACTCCCATTATGGGGCCACAGCATCCTCCAGTCATATTCTTTCTTAAGTGTGTGTTCCCCATTTCACTGTGACTTAGAAGTCATAGAATCACCCAGATTAGAAGGAACCTCCAAACATCATCTAGTCCAGTAGGATCTCAACTAGATCAGGTTGCCCAGAGCCTTGTCCGGCCTCACCTTGAATATCTCCAGGGATGAGGCCTCAACTAACTCTGTTCCAGCGTTCAACCCCCCTCATGCTAAAGAACTTCTTCCTAACTTACAATTTAAATCTCCCCTTCTCTAATTTGCAACCATTGCCCCTCGTCCTTTCACTGCAGCCCTTCATAAACAGCGCCTCTCCAGCCTTCTTGTAGGCTCCCTTCAGGTACTGGAAGTTTGCTATCAGATCCCCCTGAAGCCTTCTCCAGGCTGAACAGCCCCGGCTCCCTCAGCTTGTCAAGCAGGAGGTGGTCCAGCCTCCTGATAATTTCTGTGGCACTCCTGTGGACGCACTCCAGTACTCCAGGTGATGCAGTACTCAGCCTGTCCTCACAGCAGACGTGCTCCAGCTCTTGGTTAATTTTTGTGACAGCCATCTGGACCCATGCCAACAGGTCTATATCTTTCTTGAGCTGATGCCTCCAGAACTGGATACAGCCCTCCAAGAGAGATCTTACCAGGGCAGAGCAGAGTGGCAGAATCACCTCTCTTGATCTGTTGGCCATGCTTTTTGTGATGCCATTTGCCTTCTGGGCAGCAAGTGCACACTGTCTACTCATGTCCAGCTTCTTGTTCCACCACCCTTTGCAAGTTCTTTTCCACAGGGTGGCTGTTAGAGACCAAGTAGTATTACCTAGTATTTCCACTTCGAGACAGGGTATTGCCTTTGTTTGGAGATGGTGGACATAGAATCATAGA
>VZRI01011803.1:103800-117903 GCA_013397515.1 Upupa epops
AAGAGACCCAGCTCCCTCAGCCTTTCCTCATAAGGGAGCTGTTCTACTTCCTTCATCATCTTGGTTGCTCTACGCTGGACACCCTCCTGCAGCTCTGTGTCCATCTTGAATCGAGGGGCCCAGAACTGGACATAGTGGGTTTTTTTATAAACAAGGAATGTGTAGTTTCAAAGCTGTGAAATCTGCAAGAAAATACTAAATTAGAGGAATTGGAATAAATTCCCTCCTTATTTGCTAGAAACTCTGCGACTCGTGACAGGTGTGTATTGACTGAGATACCTAGGCGTGCTCTTCAAATTCAGCTGCAGTCAAACTCTTATTTCAAGATTTCTCTCTTAGAAACCACAGGAAGAAAGTTACTCATCTCATGATGACACTCAATGCCCTCAGAGCACTACCCAGGCTAGCCAGCGCCATTTCCTATTGCAGCTCCTCTTCCACAGGAAACAGAGATATTTACCAAGTACCCTGAGCTCTAAATAGCTGTTCTTCCTTACCTGTGCTCTTTGCCAAGATGTTTCTTCTACAAACAGTAGATTTTGATGAGGAGCTGGGAAGAACATTACAATTTACAGAGGCCTTAAACTATCACGGCTTTGCAGTCCACAGTAGGTTTGGAGAATGAGATCATGGACTAAGTGTGATAAGGAAGTTCTTCACTGTGAGAGTGGTGAGAGCCTGGAATGGGTTGCCCAGGGAGGTCCCTGGAGGTGTTTAAGGCCAGGCTGGATGAGGCTCTGGCCAGCCTGATCTAGGTTGGGGTGTCCCTGCCCATGGCAGGGGGTTTGGAACTGGATGATCCTTGTGGTCCCTTCCTACCCTGACTGATTCTATAGCTTCTTCCCAGGGAGGGTGACGGGGCACTGGGGGGACTGCCCGGGGGGTTTGTGGGGTCTCCTTTTCTGGAGATGTTTGAAGCCCATCTAGACTTGGTGTAGGTGATCCTGCTGTGGCAGAGGGATTGGACTGGATGATCTTTCAAGGACCCTTCCAATCCTCAATGATTCTATGATTCTGTGACTAGATCCCCTGCTGCTGTGTCTCCATGGCATTGTGCTCATTTATACAGATTTGAAGACCTGACTCTTACAAGAGCGTTTATAAGGAGAATCGTTCAAAATGTGACTATGTAGCCCATGGGAAGGGATTATATTTTTATTTTTTACTTTGGGCAAATGCTAGAAATACAATTATTCCTTACAGAACAAGAACTGAAAAAAATCCAGAGCTGAAAACACGGAGAAAAACAGTTGTTCTCTAGCAATTCTATATTCCTTTTTGTTTTTTTAAATATTCTCATACCTTTAAAATGCAATTTTCTATCAAAACAACTTTGTTTTCCTAGGAAATTCCTTGCTGGCTCACAGGTTCCGAGACTGAGGATATGTGTATAGGGAGCCGGGTGGAAGCAAGTCAATGAAAAGCCATATTGCTGTGAGCTGTGAATGGCCAGTGGAGGTTTCCACACTGAGACAGCTGCTGTACGTGACTGCAACCCCAGCAGAATGGGGTCAGTAGGTGGAGAGACAACCAGCTGCCAGGAGCAGCCCTTAAGAGATACCAGCTGAAAGAAGCTGTGGAAGGAGCGAAAGGGAATGAAGCCTGCCAAGCCAGGGAAGCAGAGACCAGCCACAAAGAGCAAGTGGCAGAAAGCAACAGTCCTCAGTCACTTACAACACAGTTGTTCATGGTGATTTGGCACTGGCTGGAGGCCAAGTGCCCACCAAAGCCGCTTCATCACTCTCCCTTCGTAGATGGACAGTGGAGAGGAAAATATAAGAAGAGGCTAGTGGTTCTAGACAACAACAGTTTAATAAAGTGAAAGCAAAGGCTTTGTGTGGAAGCAAAGACAAACAATAAGGTTATTCTCTACCTGCCATCAGCAGGTGAGGTTTGGCTGGTTTTGCTGGAAAGCAGGGCTCCAACAGGTGTAGCGGTTGTTCCAGAGGACAGACACCGTCAGTGAATATCTCCCCAGTTCCATCTTTCCCCTCTCTTTTATGTCTGGTCTGACATCATATGGTGTAGAATATCCCTTTGGCCAGTTTGGGCTAGCTGGCCCAGCCAGACCCAGCCCAGCCCTCAGCCTGCTGTTGGATAAAACACTGGAAAAGGAAGGAATCCCCCAGCGGTGTGAGTACCGCTCAGCAGTAGCCAAACCACTGGTGTGTTATCAGTGGCCTCCCACCTCCCACTACAAAACACGTTGCTGTACAGTGTGTTATGGGGAAAATCCACTCCATCTCAGCTAAACCAAATACATCCTTAAATCTAGAGAAAAGGTGTCATGGATCTTCTACCCTGCAGAAAAAGGAGGTATCACAGTATCACAGTAATGATGAGGCTGGAAAAGACCTTAAAGATCATCCAGTCCAACCTAAAACCAACCAAGTAAACCTAAACATCTGACAGCTAGATCATGCCACTCAGCACTTCCTCCAGACTAACCTTGAACACCTCCGAGTTCAAGGAGAGACGGTGACCCAACCACCTCCGTGGGCAGCCCGTTCCAAAACCAGATCACTCTTTCAGTAAAAAACCTCTTCCTAATGTCAAGTCTAAACTTCCCACAATGGAGCTTAAGACTGTGACCCCTTGTCCTGTCTCCAGTGTACCTGGAGGAGAAGGTGGGAAGGAGTAATTAATCCCTGACTTGAGAAAAAACAGTCCCATTCAACAAGATTCCATCTTATTAATGTTGCCCCGCTCAGTCACACCATGTCTTTTACCCTGACCTAACCTGACTCTTCAGCAGCAGGATGAAAACAACTTCTGACAGATCATTGCATCTATTTTATCTCCTGGTGCTTTTGACTTCCAATATGGAGACCACTGGAAGAAACTTGAACCGGGAACCATGTAAGCCCTTGTTTTGCAGGTATCTCAAATGCCTACATTTGTGCTGCTACCTCTGAGGGAGTATTTGGTTTATTCTGTACATCAGGAGGTTAACCCTGTAGTGAGAAAATTCTCTAGGTCCCATTGTAATGCCAGCACAGCCACTTCCCAGATGCCTTTGGAAATCCATTAAGTAGTCAGAGTTTTACTAGCGATGCAGCAAACGGCGGTCCACCTTTGTCCAGGTGACCTACTCTGCAGGGGAGAGGAGCCAAGAGGATCTGGCTTCAGACTCGGGTAACCACCAACTCCCTTCTGATTCGAGGGCAGATCTCCAAAGGAAACCAGCCACTGCAGTGAGCATGGACTCCTGTAGTAGTTCAACGCTTTGAGTCTGGGAGTCTAGATGAGGTTAAAATAATCCCTGTTGTAACAGTTCACTCATCTCCTTTTTTACCACTGTGCCCTGGAGAGATGTGTCTGGCCGAAAGAACCATGTTTTGTTCTCAAAAACTTCGAGGATTAATGTTGTGAGAGACAAAAGATTGAGAAAGGATGAAGTGACAGCAAGAAGTGTTTAGAGTAGAATCATGGGGTTTAACAGCAGTACACAGTGAAAAGAAGCGAGTCCCAAATGCTGATAAAATGTTGATTTTGCATAGTTGAGGTGAACTGAGAAGGTTTCCATGCTTCCTAGATTTTTCTGACACTTTGAAGTAGAGCAGGTCATCATTTGGTGGGAATTAGTGTAACGCCACAAGAGCTGGTTTATAGCAACAAGCATGTGGTGATAAAACACATGAGGTGTATTCCTCTTTTCTGTGCTGCTCTTAAGTTTTTTAAACTACTTCTTTCCAGGTCATCCTTGGAAAGCTGAAAGAAATTCAGCTTCTCTCATTTCATTGTACTGGGCCTTACTTGGTTTAAGGCAAAGACACTTCTTCCTCTCTGAGATGCATTGAGTCGCTTAGAATCATCGAATCATAGAATCATCAGCGATCAGAAGGGACCTCGAAAGATCATCCAGTCCAATCCCCCTGCCACAGCAGGATCACCCAGACCAGGTCCAGGTGGGTTTCAAATGTCTCCAGAGAAGGAGACACCACAACACCTCCCCAGTCAGCCCCTCCCAGTGCCCCACCTAGTGTCACTTCTGACACTGAGAACATTACATTGTCTTCACAAAAGAGAGATGCTGTTTACTGGACATAAAACTAGGTGGGGCAATAAAAGCACTGGTAATAATAGAGTATCTGCAGCAAATAGCTCTTCTGACGCAGAACAATGAAGTGTTTTTAAAATGCCTTAATTGCACAGTATCTATTTCAGAATATTGAAATGCAGAGGTAATTTGGACTGAAAGAAGATATGATTCACAGTCGAGAAGTAAGCTGCAACTTAACAAGGGGTTTAATAGATGCCTCAGGCAGATCAGAATGCGTGATAATGAGAATCTAGCAGAAAAACACTGGAGCTGAACTTCAGAGTTTGTTGTGCTAAGTGGTGCCAGTGCCTAGCTGGTAATTCTTCTGTGAGTCAAGAGGCACAAGTGGTCACTCGACAGCAGTGACGGCTGCATTATTTTACCTAGTTACAGAAGTACTCATTTTTGAAGGAAATAGATGCATTCATACATAGTCGTATTCGTATGTATGAACATACATATATAAATATCAAAGCTATTCTTATGGAGTACACTTCAGTGAAATGCATTTCAGCCTGACAGAGAAGTAGGTTCATGATAAAGCCTTCACCAGTCTCCTGTGTCCCACTAACTGCTCATGACCCCTGCCAAATCCTTTCTGGGAAGCTGTAAAGAGAAAATTATTTGCTGGTTAGGGTGGGACTTGAGTCTGTTACCCTCATTGCTACTGTACTCTGCAGGGATCCTTTTATATTTTCTTAATCACAGAGACAGCTCACGGTATTGGCAGTGAGAAACAGATTTTAATGAAGTGCAGTTTTCTTACTCCGCTGGAACTTCAGCATTCACAGTCTGAAAGACAGCATCCTGTCAAGATAATGCTGGCAACTTTGTCACCAAGGCAACAGATTTACTTGGCAGCCATGCATTTTATAGCAAGACTGGGCTCTATAGATGTCTTGACATGTTGCTCTATGTTTACCTGAATGTTGTCTGGTTTTCAGTAGTACAGAATTTATCAGTGCTCTAAGGATACTGCTACTTTGAAGTAAAATAGAAGGGAGGCTACTGGCTGGACATTAAGGTGAGATTCCTTTCACCTAACTTTAGATTTTTATGCTGCAGATGTTACAGACAAATTTCCATTAGAGTCAGGAGTGAGAAGTGGCCACATGGAGGTTTCAGTGCATTTAACCTTTCTTAAACAACGAGTTTGAGGGGAGATGAATCCCACTCTACACTCTGGCTGCAAAGGCAGCAGACCATACCTGCCTCTGGAAACAGGTGCACTGGCAAAGGCCTCCTGCATCTGCACTCTTCACACGCTACCCCATCAGAAGAGGACTGGTTGTATCCCTGCTGCATAACATCTTCAATTGAAGAAACTCTCCAGGACTTAGAAGCCTCAAATGGAATAAAGCATTGCAGTTGATCTCTAAAGGAAAAAAGTCCATCCCATATTTTTGAAGGTTTTGTCTATGAGAACACCGGGAGTCCTCCACCTCTTAAGAGTCTTCCTATGTTGTGATGCATATGTGACTACTTCCAGTTCATGCTTGTTCCTACACTCTTTCCAATGGCTTTTCAGCCCAGTTGTGAACTGAAGCCACATTAGAGAGGCAGTAATGATTCAAGAACATTGTATTCCTAGATGGTTTTTAGAAAATTGATGCTCAAATAAAGAAAAGTCAAGTGAGCATCACCATCAGAGAAAGGTGGCAGCAGCAGCTGGATAAGTATCTGCATTGTTTGACTCTGCTTTGTCTGACTTCATCTGGACTTGATAAGTCTCAGAGGTCTTTCCCAGCCTCAATAATTCAGTGATTCAGTGGTTCTGTGACTCACTACTGGCTGAACTGGGGTGCACGTGATGGCTGCTCTAATACCACTATAATGGACAAGCAGTATACACCCTGCTGTCCCTGCTGATACCTAGGGGATGTGAAAGAAAGCAGGGATTTCAGGAATGTAAGAGGCACAAATGCAACAGGGAAGAGTTTGGCCTGTGTTGAAGTGCTGGGTGGATGAAAATCCATAGAAATCCAGGCCAGGAGTTCTATACATTATGCTTTAAAAACTGAGCAGAATCTGTAAGTTTAATTTGTGTGTTTTCTGCTGAAAAGTTTCTGCCTCCCCACCCCTCCCTCTTTCCCCCCCTCCCAGCAACTTTTGCCTTCTTCTTTGCTTCTCTCCATCTCGGACTGTTTAGAGATGCATTGCTGCTGCTGAGAGAAAACATTATCACTTCTGAAGACAATTTATGGTGAATGGACAGCTTTGCCTGGACCTGGAGAGACTGTGAGAATTCTGAACTTTAAAGATTTTTGAGCACAGAGACTGCAGTTGCATAATGACTGTGATTTCAGAGAGAAGCAGGAGCTATCTATAGTGAAGATGTTCTGGGCATTTTATCTCAGTTCAGTGTAAGAGCAGTGTGACGGAACTCCGTATGCCTGTGTCTGTGTCATGTGTGAGGGGTTTTCTTATGTGGTGGGGAGAATGAATTAAAATGTCTTGTTGCCTTTCTTCCCCAAATGGAGTCAGTTATTTCACTGTCTGCAGATTCTTAAGTGGCTTTGCTAAACCATCCCTTTGTGTCTGACACATTTCTTGGTTGAAATATAGTCGAGGTTCCTGACCCACAATATTAATCACTCCCAGTTGGGAAGAATTGGGTCCAAGGTGGACCCACTTTATAATAGCAACCCAAGGTGGGGATCCAGAGAAGGACCCACAACATGTTGTTCCTAATCACTCACAATATTGTAAGCACCAGTAACTTACAGAAGACAAAGAAGGACTAGAAGAATTTGAGAGACCAAGAAGGACAGGCTGTGCAGAAGCTAGAACAAATAATTGACTTGCCTTCACCTGCAGCACCCTTTTCTGCAATCCCCAATTTCCTACTGTAAAATCTTGTTGTCATCCTCCTGAAACACAATAAAAGTCTAAAGCAAATGGCACTCTGCTCCTCTGTTTAGTTTAGAGAAAAGAGGTATTCCCCAGATGTTATACCTAATGAGTCTTCTTCAGCATTATAATGAGAGCAAAATGTATAGAAAGGTTGTTCCTGCAAGCAACTTATCACAGGAAGTATTGAAAGGTCAACAGTGGAAATTCAAGACACACAACACAAATCCAGTGTGGAAGGGGGTCAACATCCAGGCTGAAATGTCCATAGGAAAGAAAGAACTATGTTCCTCCACTTGTCCAGCCTCTTATAAGCAATCTGAACAACTGTTTAAAATCAGCATGTGTCTGTTGATATTGCAGCCTGTAACTTAACCTCCTCAGTCTTTAAGTCAGTCTTAGGTGGGTATTCAGAGTATCTTTTTGGCATTAGTCACTGACATGCTCCTTTGATTCCCTGTGCTGCTCTGCTCAATCCTTACACTCTAGCCTGTCCTATGGACCAACTTCTCTGCCCTTCTGCTTGAATCTCTGTGATAAGGGCATATCTTTTCTTCATTCTCTATTTTTCAATGTTTAGGATTGTTGATGCTCTGCTTTTGACACCAGTTAAGGAGGCAGTGTCTGTCTGTCAGATGACAGCCACAGCCACAGCACAACTACTGATTTACAGTCTAGTAGGGCTTTACCCTCTAGTCTTTTAGAGTGTCCTTTTGGCAATTGCAGCAGTTTTTCCAGGAAGGCTTTAGACGGTGGCTTATGCTCTTTCAAAAAGCATCTGAAATTATCATAATCGTGTAGTAGTGTATTTGTTACCAGCACAGCTGGTATGCGGAGGCCAATAGATAAGTATGAGATATGTTTATTGCATTGCCAATGTGCTATTTCTAAGTAATGGGAATAATAATCCCGATGCAGTATGCATATAGTTAGCATAAATAAGTAAAGTTTATGCTATATTGAATATTATGCATAAAACATTTGACTATTTTCTTTACATTTGTAATGGGGGTGATATTTTTTGCTGGTTTCTTTCTTTCCTTTGTCCACTAACTCAGAATTAAATGTTTTGTCTGCCATTTCTCGGCATTTATTATGTCCATCTTTCTTATCAGCTGTGCATTTGCTTTCTGTCTCTATGGACTTTTACTTTTTTAATGAGCCTGGGTATTTGACCTGTGTTCCATCAGACAGAGTAATCCATATCATAAGAATGAATTTTCAGTGTATTATTATCCTTTTACAGGAAGCTCTTGAACACCCACCACGGCAGCTATTTTGCCTGTGCCCAACACGTCTGTGCTCAGCAGTACACGGTTTTCTTTTTGAGATCTCTGATTATCTCAAAAGACAGTGTCAAGCTAATACAAACTTCCACTCAACAGGAGTTCCATTATTTAGGGTGATGTTTTGCTCACTCCATTCCTTTTTTAAAGTTAGGGTTTCACTATATAGGCTCTAAATGACTCGTTGCTTCGTTATAGGCAAGATTTTATATAATTTTGTTCCCTACAAATATAACAGTTCTGGCCATATTCTTGATGCTTAAAACACACAGATCTTGCATAATCTTTCAAACTGCTCCAGGTACATGCTGACTTTCAAGATTTAAAATCTCTGACTTGTAGAAATCCTGGAATTCCTTATTTTTCTTCTGTCCATCAGTGACTTAGGGTTTGGTTACCCTTCATACTGTACTGCTGTCTTCTATTCCTTCTAAACCTTGCAGTAAGATCTGTTTCTGTTCTGCTAATGCTGAATAACCTCCTCTTCACAGGTCAAATCAGTCAAAAGACTGTTTAGATTTTTTTGCCTTTGATTTTGACATCTGATTTCCATTGCAGTTTGTTCTGACACAGTGATTTTAACACCACTACGTGATGTACTTTGAGTTCAGACAAGTTACAGGCTTGCTATACATGGATCAGAAGTTTCACACCTCTGATTGGTTTCTCCTCTAAAGCCAATACCTTTCAGAAGTACTTGTTCCTCCTAGATGTCTTTCATGCTGCCTGATCTGCTTCTCTATGCAAACTGGAATAGATGAAAATCGAGTACCTGACACCTAGCAGTATTTAAAAAATAGCCACCTCAGGGCCATCTTTCTGTCCTGTTGCCTTCCCAGAAAAATTAAGGGTCTCTTGATACAGTTCTGGAAAATGCCCCCTTTCTTGCAGCTGTAACCACCCTTCCATGGAAGATTTCATTCACCACTACTTTCTTTTTCTAAAATGTTGTCTGTAATTTTAAATCTTCTTGGTCTGTTCTCTCACTTTTTGAATCAAGGAGTATTCTGTGGTTTAGGAGCTTTTGGAGATTTCAGATTTACAGCTTTTAAGCACAGTGAGTCATTATTACAACAAAAGGTGGAAATAAAGATAATGTGCTGAGACAGTACATGAAGGAGGGAGAGAAATCCATGTCGCCCACTCCCAGCCTGTCTGCGCATCAGCTAAACTCTGACAGGGTCGCTCCAAGCCAGCACGTTTCAATCTCCGTCGTGGCTGCTTGTCCTCATGTGCACAGCACACGCAGTCTATAATCACCTGCACTCACAGTCAGAAATGTGTTAAACAAGTATTCTGGGCGCTGAAGAGCAGTAGTATAGCCCTCTGTACTTGAAAAGGCACAGATAATTATTTCAGCTATTGACAGAGTAAGGAATATAATAGCAGTGAAATATACAACCTTTCTGAGAAGGTGATAGTCAGCTGTTTGCAAAAATACTAGTCAGAACAGAAAGCAGTAAAATTGAGCTAAAGGTGATTGTGAAGAAAACCTGTGCTACTGCAGACTGATGATTCTAAATTCTGGTAGCAAGATGGGATTAAGCCCCACATCTCACTTTAACTCGAGAAAAATTGCATTGCTATTATAGTAACTGCTCCTAAACTGAGCTCTACATGTGCAGGATGAACCTGACTAGTAACTAGTGTGCCATTAGCAGCAATAAATAGCGATTGGAAAGGTTGTTACTGAAAGCCTCATGATGATAGAGGTGAATGAGCCAACCCGTTATTTTCCCAGTTCAGAGTCGCAGCTATTTTGAATGGTTGAGCAGGAGAGACAAGGACCTACCAAAAGCTAAGTAGACATAACTGGCAGGAGGAGATCATGCAATCGATGAAGTAAAGGCAACCTCTACAGGTGAAGTAAGGAGGATAACGTGTCTGGGAGAAGGGGTGTTTTGGTTTTGCTTTGTAAATGTTTTGTTCTTTATCCGATAGCTAACAAGAGTAGCAGCACCAGGAGGAGGTACCTGAGACTGAATGGGAGTGGAGAAGCTGGGTTGATCAACAAATAACAGCAACTAAAAATGACTTGAAAAGGCTCTGGGTCCTGAGTGGATCCAAGAAGAGTGAATGGGACAACAAAAGCAAGAGTGCACTTTGAAAGAAAACACAAACGTGCTCTTCCTCCTGAACCCTTCCTCAACTGATAGATCAATGCACAAAACAAAAGATAGGTTGCACCTTTCATGTAGCTGTTCTGTTCTGTAATAAAACCTGGACAAACGTGTTTTGTTTACCAGCCTTCTACTGAAGTCAAATTTTTTCAATTAGGAATCTTGTCATGTCCCGGTGTCCAGCCTTCTGAAGCAGAGGGTTAGATCTTCCCTTGACACTGATGTAGTCACTGCAATTTTCATTGGAGACTCTCCGGCTGCTCACTACAGAGGAAATCTTTATAATGGAAAAAATGCTTCGGTTTCCAGTATGAGAAACAAAAACCTTTTCATCAAGCCCGGAGTTCAGAGAAATCCAGGCACCACAATCCTGTGAAGCTGGCAACAATCTTTGGTGATGACTGCATTTACAGACTTTGCAAATGGACCTAAGGTTGGATCATAGACTTCGAGCAGCTAGCCTTCTCTATCCTTGCACAGACAACTGTACTGTCTTGCTTTGTTAGTTGATGGGTTTTTTTTCAAGGGTACTATGAATATGTCAGGTGCCCTGTACAGCAGCTAAACCTCAATTTTCTTCATCAAGGATGGGTTCTTGCCTTGTTTTCTGACACTAGCTCTCAGAAGCAGCTTGAGTCCAAATACTCCTGGAGAGCAGTGTAGGAGAAAGGGACCTGGGGGTCCTAGTGGCCAGCAGGATGACCTGAGCCAGCAATGTGCTCTTGTGGCCAAGAGAGCCAATAGCATCCGGGGGGGGATCAGAAAGGGGATGGTTAGCTGATCTAGGGAGGTTCTTCTCCCCCTCTGCTCTGCACTGGTGGGGCCAAATCTGGAGCATTGTGTCCAGTTCTGGGTCCCTCAGTTCAAGAAGGACACAGAGCTGCTCAAGGGTGTCCAGCATAGAGCAACAAAGATGATGAAGGAAGTAGAACACCTCCCTTATGAGGAAAGGCTGAGGGAGCAGGTCTCTTGAGCTTGGAGAAGAGGAGGCTGAGGGCTGACCTCATGAATGTCTCTAAATATGTGAGGGGTGGGTGTCAGGAGGATGGAGCCAGGCTCTCCTCAGTGTCATCTGGTGATAGGACAAGGGGCAATGGGTGCAAGCTGGAACAGAGGAGGTTCCATAAAAATATCAGAAGGAAGTTCTTCCCAGGGAGGGTACCGAAGCATTGGAACAGGCTGCCCAGGGGGGTTGTGGAGTCTCCTTCTCTGGAGACGTTCAAGACCTGCCTGGATGTGTTCCTGTGTGACTTGGTCTAGGTGATCTTGCTGTGGCAGGGGGATTGGACTGGATGATCTTTTGAGGTCCCTTCTGATCCCTAATGATTCTATAATACTGTAGGTCAGGGAATTTTTTATTCTGACTCAATACAAGTGTTTTTAAAGTGTTTACTATTATGTATATTACTTGTTGTTCTCTTCTTATCATGATCTTTTTAACTCCTTCTTAACTGGAGACTGTTTTGAGCAGCATCATCATAGAAATTGGCAGCAGTGTGGCGATCTGATCTGACAGCAAAACTTGCTTTTTGTTGTGATGACCACGACTTGCTCACATCATGTCTTCATTCATGACAATTATAAACCCCTTAATTAAGATCTCCTATGAGTGATAGCCCCTGTCCGTGCAGATCCTGGTCAAGTCAGGAGCACGCTTTCTGATCCATCCCTTCTCTGTGTGAATGCAATGCCATGGAAAATTAAACATGATAGTCAAATTTGCCAGAGACTCTGAGGTAAATAAGTCTTCTCTCCACTCCCAGTACATTCGGCGTTTGTAGCACTGAGTTTGGCAGAGCTGCTGTGTTTTCTCATTTCCTTTACTCTGAGCCAACATTCCCAGTAGTGTCAGGACAATTTTAGAAGCAAGATGCACTCAACTGAACTTCATCTGTGAAGAGAGGAACAGGTGTTTATAGCTGAGTTTTCAAGTCCATATATTACCTTGATAGCTTTTTTTTCTCTCTGAAATAGTGTAATTTTTGAATGTGGGCTTTTGGCCAGTCCTAAGATTTCAGAAAGCCATCTACTCCTGAGTCTGTTCACTCTGAAGAAAATGAGAATGTAGAGTAGATAGAAACACCTCTGCAGTATAGGGAGTTACAGAAATAGGTGAAATAATTACTGAACAATATCCAGAGTGTCCTCTAGCACAATAATGCCCTGTGTCAAACCTGTTAACTCAAAGGCTTTTAACTTCTCTGTGCTTATTACATTGTATGATTTCAAATTATGTCTCAGGAAGGAATAGGGTTCAGTGCATCCACCAGGGTAAGGAACGGATACAAAAATTATGAGGAATCACGAGCTGGATGTTGGGGAGAGTGTATGACAAGGAGTGTATGGAGACTCTGATATAGGATCTATTAATTTAGTTTACAGATTTTGAGGCTTACAACCTGCAAGGCTAAAGATGGGTCAGCTGATCTGTTCTAACCAAATCGGAAGCAGCAGAGACCCCATATTTCTGATAGATCAGTAGAGGCATAAATCACCATGAGACTGGCTGGAGAGTCTGAATGGATGCCTACACCAGCAAGCAGTGCCTTGCAATAGGAGTAGATCTGTGGAGTGAAACACTTGGCACCAAGAACCCAATGTCCACACTATTCAGAGGCGGGGGGAGGGAGGGCAGAGGGGTATGGAGTAGGTTACTAATGCTATTAGTGGATAGAGCACAGAAGCATGTCTTCTGGTTTAATTTAATCTGAAAGCAATCCAGCTTGTGCACCCTGAGATGACTCCACAAAGCAAAGAGAAATAGGGCTGATAGGGTGACTAAATATGTACTCTCTGAATGTAAAATGCCAGCAAGCACAGAGGCACCTCTCTCAATTTTTCTAACAATATATAGCTATACAACAGAGAGGAAATCATTCCCATGAGCAGAGAAAAGTTTGGTAATGGATGAATTAGTACTGACGGGAAGCAAAGCAGTATTTGTTCCAGAGTTCTCTGATTAGGATGTTGAACACTTTCTCCAGCAGATTTTATCTATTTGTAACATACCACTCACCCACAACTCTGGTCAGCTCTGCCCACATCTCTGGTATCTGCACCACAGATCTCTGATCCCCCTGCTGGGTCGTGGTGTCACACTGCACAGCCAGAAACCTAAACCCGTTGCTATTTCCTCTGATCATTAATCACTCAGGATTTCATTGGCATTGAGATACCTAAGGCACCCTTATAAAGACTCTAAGATTTCTTGTACTTGGAGACCTTCTCCCTTTCTAAGGCACTTACATTTTCTTTTTCTAGGAATAGCCTTGGTGATAAAATGAGTCACCTAACCCTCTGCCAACAGTGAACATGATGACTGACACTTATATGGCACTTTTCATGTTAAGAATGTTCAAACCTATGTGTGGAATCCTGCCCTGGCTGCTGGCCATGCTGTCAATATGTTGCCAGAGCCTTTCTACCCACACAGGAGGTCTTGGTGTGAGGATTCATCACCCTTTGCTACTGCTTTGAAAAGGATCTGCATGTGTGGCTATCTGACCTGGCGGGCATACGTAAGTGTCAGGTAGAGAGGCATGATACTCAGAAGCCAGAGAACAGCAACAGAGGGCCTCTGCAAGCCCTTGGGTGAGGGTCCTGCAGTCATAGAATCATAGAATCATTAGGGATAGGAAGGGACCTCAAAAGATCATCCAGTCCAGTCCCCCTGCCACAGCAAGATCACCTAGACCAAGTCACACAGGAACACATCCAGGCAGGTCTTGAACGTCTCCAGAGAAGGAGACTCCACAACCCCCCTGGGCAGCCTGTTCCAATGCTTCGGTACCCTCCCTGGGAAGAA
>VZRI01011803.1:118154-135860 GCA_013397515.1 Upupa epops
CACAAGAGCACATTGGTGGCTCAGGGTCATCCTACTGGCTGTGTCCCTTTCTCCTACACTGCTCTCCAACAGCTCAGTCCCCAGCCTACCCTGGTCCCTGGGGTTATTCTTGCCCAGATGCAAGACTCCACACGTACCCGTTGTACCTCACCAGCCATGTCACAGGTGCCTCATTTACTCCCTCCATCCTAACAGCAATGTGCTAAGAGCTCTGTCCTCCTGCACACCAGTGCTCTGTTGGGTGCTGCAGAGATCCAGACAGTTGAGTATGAACAGGTAGGTGACATAAGCTCTGTATTTATAGTGTTTCCCACAGGAGTAGGAAACAGACAAAGGATGCTTAGTGCATGTCAGTGCTGATGTTCAGTCTTTCTTATGTATTACAAACTCCACTATCTTCTAACAACACCTGCATTGTTCAAGATGACCTGTGCTTGTTTCTTTTGTACATTGCTCCTAATTTACACAGGAACTGGGTGAAAAAACGTTCCCAGCTCAATTTTCAGAATCAGCTTCTGCAGCTATTCCTGAATATATTGATGATTTTTCTCACCCTGGTCAGTAAGATGCGATGAAATGAAGGTAGAGAAATTGTTGCTGTAGCACACCAAATTCTTGAAATATGAAGATGACATTTTAGATAAGGTAGAATGTGAGTGTGAATGTCTTTCCTGGATTTGTCAGGCTGATCATGCACTGCGTGTCACTAATGCTATAATTACAAACAGGCAGTTGAAGGGGCAAAAGAACAACCTCTACAAGAGCCTACAGGTTGTTCCCCCATGTCAAAGAGAAACATGAGACTTAGTGAGCAGGCATGTCACTCTTCCTAAGTTTTTGTGCTAACAGCCAGGGCTGATACCATGGCTGCTGGCATGGGAAGCTCTGAATCAAAGAAGATACTTTGGATATGTAAGTGTGAAGTACAATTCAAAAGCAGAAATGCTTATATGCAATTGAAATAAAAGGTCTGAGGTCTGCACTTCAGACACAGGCCATTACTTAGCATCTCAGTGCCACTTGAAATTACTGGCACACAGCAGTTCCGGCAGTTCAGCAGCAATTTAAAGATGAAAAAGCCAACAGCTTTTTTTAGATGACAGATTGAAGACTGGGATTAGTTAATGATAATAGGGAAACCATGAATGATGAGCAGACATCAGAGAAAAAAAGTAAGTATTTAACATTGATATTGGTAGTTTATGGAACGTGCTTCATGGACAGTCACAACACAAAACCATCTGAGGAGCAAACTCTGTTGTTTCTTCAGTCAGCCTGCCAAACACATCTTCAGCTTCTATTCCAAATAGTACCTGATTCAGGGATACCTGTAAACTTTACAGAAAAGGAATTAGAAAAGTAAAATAGAACTTCATATTTTATTCTATGAAATGTAGTCTTCTGCAGGACAGATATATAAGTTCTTTAAAAATTGTCGTAAGTATCAAATGAAAATACTTAGTTTCAAGACAAGTTACTATAGCCAAATGCAAGCAAGGGGGACAAGAGGGAGTGTCATTCAAGAGTACACTGTCATTTGGTGTTGATGGGAGAGCCCTGGTCTTTCGAGTGTCTGTGAACATCTGCCCAGCACCATCAGTACTTCTCTATTGAAAGTCAAGCACTGGTTCAGTGAACCTGACTCAACAATAACCACAACTTGTTTCATAAAACTGGAAAATGATTCTGTGTGAAATGTGTTGGAAAATAGTACAGTTATTCTTGTCTCAGGAGTTTCCTTAGGTAAAACAAGCTTTTGCTTGTTCTCTCAGAGCTCACAATACTGCTGCAAAACAGGCTGTCATAAAATAAGCTTGCAAATTCATATTTTGGATCCAAGGTCAAAGTGTCATCATTGAAATGACAACATCTCAATCACTAATTAGGTCCTTTACATATATGCCTCACTATACAGTGTTGTCTTGTGCTGGGCTAATTGAGATCCAGTGGAGCTTGCTGAGGGTATGGACCACTGACTGCCCTTGTGATGACTTCTCTAGGCAGTTACAATGCAAATTCTTCCAAGCAAATGCAAAAGAAGCCAGCACATGATCAGAATTTTCCTATGGAAAAGGAAGTCACCACACATTAAAATAGAAAGATTAGAAGCTCATAAAACAAAGGGATGGCTTAGGGCTCCAGATATATCATGTTGCAAATGGTCATTTACAGTTGGCTCCACTGCTTGGAGCCACTGAATCGTTTCCTACTTGGACACGTTTGGAAATGTCAGCTTTTTCCAATTCAGTTCTATCAACCAAATGCAATTCAGTTTGCATCAACCAAAAAATTCAGAGCATCTCAGTGACAAAGTGTGGTTAAGACAGTTATCTAGAAGAATAACAATAAATTCATTATCTTAACGGAATTAAGCTCATTTAAATGAGCTTAGCTGTCCTCTTCCTACTCCCAGTCTTCCCTGTCCTGAACAATACTAAAGTACAA
Organism: Upupa epops; assembly: GCA_013397515.1. NCBI lineage: Eukaryota > Metazoa > Chordata > Aves > Bucerotiformes > Upupidae > Upupa > Upupa epops. The sequence continues at coordinate 120,600 of VZRI01011803.1, forward strand.
ATTAAAAGCAGATCCTTTCACAGGGAGAAAACGTCTCTTTAAATCTGGAGTAATTTTCAGCAAGTAATCCAGGCTTAAGTGACTTTCTAAACATGGAGAGGTTGTTTTAATGGAAGGAGATGTATTAAGACTTGTGATGTGCAGTTGCAAAATACTAATTGAATTTGACACCTGAGCCACTTCCTTGGGCTCTCAGGATTAAAGTCTGTAGTCTTTTTATATTAATTTCTAAGTATATGGAGATATTCTTCAGACAGCATTCTAGTATTGATTAGATAAAACAAATCTGTTAAATTTGAGTTAAATTGAAGTACTGATGAGGAAAATTTGTTGCTGATAACACAAAAGCTGCAATCGTACCTAAACATAGAAAGGTTTCATGAGGTATTAAGATCCATGAAAAACCATCTTTTCTCTGATACTAGTGTAGGAGGATGAGACTGCCATGGGAACAATCGAGAAGAGTTACTTACCAACCTGAATGCATGGGACAAAGCTGAAGAAGAGCATCTATGTATGCAAGGGAGTTTAACCATGGGAGCTGAGGCTCTTTTGCTGTCTCTGCTTGTCCAACTGCAAGTGACACTGGTTGGACAACTTATGATGACTTATGAAGTAGAAGAGTATTTCTGTTACTGGGAGTTATGGAAATAACTGGATGCAGGCAATCAGGATGCTCTCTGTGGGGAGGAATGGGGTGATAAGAAAAGTCATTTTGTTGACATAACCAAGGATTAATTTTGACTTTTAGTATCAGCTGCCAGCTCAATGAAGATGAGATGTGATAGCACTGTTTCAAAGTTTATGTTGAATTGGCAAATACTGATTAGTTTCTATCCCTGATATGAGAAACAACGAGGACCCTGATTTTACAGGTCTCCAGAGTGACTCCAGAATAGTGCTAGGAGAAAGAATTTAAAGAGATGGTGAGGCTGCTTTACCTATCTCCTTACAAAGGGTCAAAATGGAGGAGGTTTCCTGGCCCAACTTGTGATCTGATGGTGTGAGTTCATTCAGCTTATTCCTGAGATGACAAGTCAACACCAGATGGTGAATACCACAGCAAAATCCCCATACAAGCTGGTGGAGCCACCATAGCCAGCAGTAGGTCCATAGGCATCAGGTCTTCTGGGCCTCAGCTATTTGTTTACATGCCCATGTTCTGTGGGCAGTATATGGAGTGTGATACACTTGATGATTTTGGAGGGCAGACAATTTTTAAAACCTTGTCAGTAGCACTGTGATTTGTGCACTTCCTGGGCCACCATAGCATGACTGCTCACACCAGGCAAACTCTCCATGGTGCTCACAGGCCGATCCCAGCAGCTGCTCGATGGACTTCACCTGCAGGCAAGCAGCTGGCTTGCCACCTTCTGCCTCCCTCCTCCAGCAAATGCCAGCCCCAAGAGCTATACAGTGGCTAATGCCACAGTGCCATATGACTGTGATATGAGCTTCTCTATGAATGCTTCCAAAACTACTGGTATTTTGATTATCTGGTTAACATCACTGGTGTGGATTAATAGGAAAACATGGTAATAAAAATAAGAAACATTCTGATACAAATAAAATGCTCCAAGTGACTGATTTCTACTGTTTTGTTTATATTTTTAAATAAAGCTACTCCAGTATCACAGATCTCATGGGTTAACTCTGGTGGCTTTCTACAGCAGAAGTGCAAACAACTTGGTCACAAAGCAGTGCCCATGAACATGTAATTTCTGACATGACATTTACTCTCTAACCATATTGTGTTTACTGTCTTCAGACTTTCATTTATAAAGATTTTATTTTTCTCTTCCTAAAAGAATTGCACTTTCATCAGTACAACCACCACAAAACTATCCCCTTTAAAACTTCAAAAATAAAACATAACTTGAAATTCTATGATACACAGATCCTTTCATTTCACTACCTATTATTTACATTGTCAGTAGTTTGTCTGGTCAGGTCTCTTTCCACACGTCAAAAAGCTTGTTGTTCTTGCACACAGCCATCCAGTAGAAAACAACTGCACGATCAATGACCTCCAGACAATGAAATTAATTCACTTAAAACGGCCCCTTTGCATACACACTGTAAACTGAAAACTTCACACCCCAGTTAAGCAAATAAAATCCCAATGATGTTTCAGGGAAATGGAATCATAGAATCATTAGGGATCAGAAGGGACCTTGAAAGATCATCCAGTCCAATCTCCCTGCTACAGCAGGCCCACCTAGACCAAATCACACAGGAACACATCCAGGCGGGTCTTGAACGTCTCCAGATGGGTGCAAGCTTGTTCTTGCCCAGATGCAAGACTCTACACTTACCCTTGCTGTACCTCATTCAATTTCTCTCTGTCCAGCTCTCTATCTTGTCCAGGTCTCAATTCTTACACAGAAACCACTTCTTTCTTACTGTTTTGAGTGAGGTGTTGGAACAAATTTGTGCAGACAATAAACAGACTGGCAGAAATCAGGATGAGTTTGTAAACACAACACAGAGAGGAAAAAAGCTCATTTTTCTGATAACATACCCCTCTTTGTAAATACTGTAGCTAGTCCTACCTAACCAGGAGCTGTCAGTGAGCATTTCTCTTCAAGGTGTATGGTGTCTCACCATTCCCTTCTCTCTTTCTCATGATCTGCTATAATGACAGGAGCTTTTATCATAACTCTATTTGTGAGCCCCTTTCTTCCTTTTCTTACTCCAAAAGCTCTCAAAGGAAGCCTTTGTATGTCAGGAGAAGGCAAACTCACATAATATGCAGCACCTATAAATAGTTCCTTCGTATTTGACTGTTCTACAAAACCTTGATGTGGTATTTCTTCACTTTTTGTTTTTCCTATGGCTGGTAAAAGGTATAATCTCAACATTTTGTCCTTTACAAAGCAGATGTGGTGTTCTGGTTTTGGCTATTTTTCAATGCTTTTATTCAGCCACAGGTGAACGATAGTCAGCTCCCTGTTCCCGTATTTTGAATTTGTGCAAAAAACAGCCTGTAAGAAATGTGACAAATTAATTACCAAGGACAAAGCAAAATTGTCCTGAAGACATAGTAAGAGTTTATTTCGTATGCTGTGTTTGTGAATTTGTTTTTCAAAATTGCTGAGGATTGCTTCCAGACACAGAAAACAAATACCTATAAAATAGCTCATCAGCTGAGAAGCATTAAGACAAGGATATTTAAATCAGTGAGTGGTATGAATATGACAAATGACAAAATATTAGTCACTATTTGCATGCTGTAAGGATCATGTTGTGAAATTATCCGATCTTTAATGCAAATGAAATTACAGAGTATCATTTCTTTCACATAATGTTCAACCAAAGTGTGTAATTCTGTTCCACCAGGCAAGTGAGTTCAAGAGATTAGACAAATTCCTGGAAGAGTGATCCCTTATGTTATTTTTTTAGAACATAGTCCGGAGATCACCAGAAACTCAAAGATTTCATAGCTTTGAGTGTTGCACTAGAGGAAAACCTACTGGCTGTATCCCCTTCTCTACATGCTTTCCCTCTTGGACACGGTTGGATAGAGGCATTGAAGCTACATCAAGTCCACATGGTGGTGGTTATAATTTTAAGTATCTCATAGTCATTGCTCAGGTTTCATTCTGGAGGCAAATACCTAGTGCCACCTGGTCCTTATTGGGACTGTGTGTCAGCCCTGGGGCTCCCCTTGTCCTCTCACTTTCTGGTCCCAGAATACAAGCATTGATGTGAAATCTATAGAAAGACATTAATACTGCTTGTTGATTGAGAGTAGCTGACATTGGGTTGTTAGCACAGACAATACTATGCACAGCCAGGAGGCACGCATTGTCTGCCACAGCAGGAATGGAGAAGGCTCAGGGCTCTGCTCCAACAGAGCCTGGGTGTTGCAGTGAACATTACATGATCTGTTGGTTTTCCTCTGGGGAACCACAGCTTGACCACTCACCACGGTGCACACCAATGTGATGAACAGCAAAATGGCGTTTATTATCACGTGGCGTACACTTATATACCCCATGCCCTTCGTGTACGCCCCCTTTTCTTACAGACGTAGCAGAATAGAGGACCTATCGCGTCACATCCCGCAAGCCCGCATGCGCATAATACAACACCTGGGGCTCTTCTGCATGTTCCTGATTGGTCTGGGGCTTTCCTCTAAGGACCAAGTGGTGCAAAGTGTTTTAAAAACGATCCCCTTGAACTCTACAGTCTCTTGTCAGAATGAGTTGCTTACCACCGCTAAAGAAAGAAGAAATGGCTGATATAATCAAACACAGCTTTTCAAAACTTGCATAGGAAAACACTAATTCTTGCAAAATATTTCATCTTTTCTTCTCTCTGATGCCTTTACCACTAAGGATCTTCTGGTTCTAATTGTTTTTTCTTCTTAGCAACATTAAGGAGTGACAATTTAGCTTTTTTTTTTAAAAAAAAAGCTCAGCTTCTCAGAATCTCATGACTCTGATGATCGAGCAGTGGGAAAAACACTAACTATCACAAGATGCATAATTAAATCACAGACATCATTCAGTTTCTTGAGATTTTGTCCTGGGAATAGTTTCCTGATCTCTAAAGCAGCTAACGTTTTAATCCTTGCCACGGAAAGGCAATCACCCCTAATCTAATTTAATTTAGGGTGTGCAATGAAGCTAACTCATGACCACAGTTTGTTTTTTCATTCCCTGGCAGTACAATCCATTGTTATATCCTGAGGGAACAAAAATTTATTTACATAAAGCACAGGCTAAAATATTGGACAGCTTCTCAAGGAGCACTTCCCCTCTTTGTTCAAATTAAAAGTAGCGTGTGCATTGAAGAAATCCTCCAAAAACTATTATTTCAAACTGATAGAGCTCCTTGCTAAATATTTTATGAGGAAAAAGTGATAGCTGAAGAGTCATGAGACAAGCTCTTTTCACATCAAGCTCACTGTTTTTTGAGTCAACACCTTCTACATTACTAGCTCCCTTTCCTCATAATAGTTACTTCTTAAAGAGGATTTTACAAAATTAAAATAGCTTTGAATGCTTTGCATGACGGAAATTCTTGTGTTTCTGTAGCTCAATCCAATGACAAATACACAGAAAAAGGTCCTTGAAACAGGTTTTTAAACAGGAGGAGTTTAGAAACAGCTTTCTTGCCCTGCTTTAGTTTGATTGTCATTTTCCAGTAATCAAAGAATGAGGTTTTCAGCTTAAGGGTTTTTTTATACTGTTGCCAACTGTTTTTTTAAGGAGTTCAGCTCCTCTTTGTTCAGTAAGACATTGCAGCTGTCAATGCTGCCGGGGAATGGCTCCTGTGTGGCTGGGCTGCACCTTTACTCACCGCACTCTGCAGAACTCAGCCTTTTTTGTGCCCAGGCCCATAAGCTCTGTTCAGGGGGGGCTTTATCTGCTATGATCACCTCACATGTTTAAAAAAATGCTTGGTAGCTTGTTTTCTTGAAGGAGCAAGCTTGCCCTGAACCAATGCTGGTTTGCTGATTTACTCCTCTCTCAGCTTGCTGAAACACTACAGTACCTAGCCTTTTAGTATTATTGTTTTCCTCATAATGTAAATAAAAAGTTAACCCAATATTCTTTCCAAGTCTCTGATAACTGGGGGAAGAATAACTTTGAGAAGAATGGTGACCAAACTGCCAAAGTAAGCACATGCTTTGTGACTTCCTTAATACAAACGTGGTGAGCAAGAAGTCTGGTAATGTTCTGCACGCTAATTCCGTCCATATTCAAAGCCAGAGCCCTTCAAAGATGACAGGTGAGTTCCTTTGACAGGGACAGGAACTTTGAGTGGTTCCTACCAACTAATTGTCCTCTCTGGAGAACTGAACAGAAACACTCGCTTTGATTTTCATCATAAGTGCTTGGATAATCCCACCCCACTGTAAGGTAGAGAGGGTGAAGTGGGAGAGAGTGTGGCAGTCATTTTCTACGTGAAAAAGAAAGGGAAGATAAAGGCAAATTTGGGCTCTAATTTCAGGGGAAATTGAAGTAGGCAGCATGAATGTAGCAGGGTGAACGCTTTCAGTTCCTCTGAACGTCTCTCACTTTCAGGAAGAAGGGCTTTATCTCACCTGTAACAGAATCAGTCTTTCCGGTACCTTTTTATACACGTGGCAAGAGATTTGAGCTTAAATATGTTCATTTTTAGATGAGATACAATTCTCCCCAGAAATGCATGTATTCAAGTATAAACAGAGACAGGTTGAATGGTTCAGATGTGGATGTATAGATATCATATGACTATCTGATTATATGAAATCTAGCCATGGTGTCCCAGCTGTGTCCCACAAAGCTCATTCAGTGCTTCTTTACCCAGAGCCTGGGGAAAACACAGCTGTGTTCCCCCCTGTCCCCTCCAACAGCTGCTGCAGGATGTGGTTAAGATGATGCCTTCTGTGGGGGGAATGAGTAGGCAGCTCAAAGCACCACCCTTTATTTCAGTCTCAAGACCTCAACCAGTTTGTATCCAAGGCACAAATTTGCTCTGAAACCCTACCAGTGTAATACTCCTTGTTCCACTCACAGCTCCCAGGTTCATGCATCCTTCTTCAATTTCCTGCAGACCCTCTGGCACCACCTGGGTCTACCTCTGTAGTCAGATGTTCTTGATTTAGCCTGAAATATGTGTGTCTTTATTAAAAATGTCCTGCACTGTCTTTATGAGTCTAGATAAATACATGTGCAGTAAATGTAAAATGCCAGTAAATGGTAAAGCAGTATTTATAAGCAGGCTCCTGACCAGCCATTAAAGGGCAAATGGTGAGTTACAGCACAGTGTTGCAGCTTTACAAAGGATATGGTTTCTGAGCAAAGAAATCAATATATCACAATTTCAAATTACTTACCTTTAAATTTCCAGATATCATCTTGCTTCAGATCTTGATGTGCATCACTGATTTGGACACAAAACAGACCCCATGACAACAACTGGTTCCTGTCTTGCAGGGCTGGGTACCTGACATGCAAGTATCCCATGTGTAGCTGCTGCTCCTTAGCTAGATGCTAAGATGCCACAGAAATGACAACATGCAGTTCAGTGCTGATAATCTGGCTCATCAGTTATTAATAAAATCACATATTGCTTACTGGTTATATTCTCTGTTTGCTCTTAAGCACAGTCAAGCCAAGCCTGAGTACATCTGTGAAGTCTGAATAAATTTACTCCAGCTGCAGGTTTCAAGCAATAATTCCTTGCTTTAGAATCGCCTTTTAGACATGCTCAGCTGTTTGGTCAAATACACACTCATGCAATATGCAAACACGGCATTAAAGCAGAGGATTTTAAATGTAGGTGTTTAAAATATACACCTTCCCAGCCTACGCTAAAGGTACTTTAATCATCAGCATCCCCTCTACTTAAAATGCCTTCATCCTCCCTCCCCACTGCCCCTAGGGCTCCACACACACACCCTCCTTGAATGCCAGTAAGATGTCGCTCAGGATCAGTCTGGGGGCTCCCAACACACCTCCTCCTGCCCAAGGGCCTCGGTCCTCCCCTAAACGTTTGCACATTCAGATCTGGTGGTGATGCCAAGGCTGTTGAATAAAGAGGACTCCACAATGCTGTATGTAAACCATACATTTAACACTTCAGCCTGCTCACTGAGCAGTTTGAAAAACTGAGCAGGAAAACTCAACCTGCAACTGAGTTTGCTAACTTTGAGGCATTTCTAGGAGCTCCTTACACAGTGGGTCTCTAAGTACCATGGGTGCTATGGCTCTCGAAGATAAAAGGTTCATCAATCTGTAAGAAGAAAATAAGCAAGTGCTGAAGAAGTCTCAACCAAGAGCAAGGTACTGAATGCTTGTTCTGAAAATAATGCTAAATATGAAAGTATTTATTGATCCCTTCTGCTCAGCTTGCACTCACTTTCCATAGGCTACAATCAGGATTTCCCTCCATTAGACCTTAATTGCCTCCTGCCAGACCAACCATTGAAAGCCTGGGATAATAATAAACCAAAATGTGCTTTCTCTGGAAGTACTGTAATTGAGAGGGAGACAAATATGTAAGTGGCTATCTGAGGCATGTAAGGGAGATTCTGGCTTACCCAGCACTCAGATTTTGCAAGAAGGGCAGTATATTTGCAGAGCCTAGTGAAAGTGAGCCAGGCATGCAATGCGATCAGCAAGGGCTGTCACCCTGGCACAGGACAGCAGTGTATTTACTGAAATTGAGAAGGTAGCATTTAAAAGAATTGTTATTTTTAATTAATGCATGAATCACAGAGGAAATTATATTTATATACCAAAGGATCTCACTGTGGGGATGGAGTCCTGTAACTAGCACTGCATGTTGAGAACACAGAGAGACAGAGCTGAGCCCAGGTGATCTGCTAGGAGACAGAGAAAATCCTAACTGTCCCTTGGCCTCTTGCATCCCCTAACCAGGGACACAAGCCTACTCAAGGATTCTCACTTGCTCCCTTTGCCAGAGAGGAGGTGTGGTGCTCTGTGGCTGCTAGGGCTGACCCCAGACCCACATTCCCCACTGCTTTTCCCACCCCAGCAGGACAGTGATGGTCATGTGCCAGCTGAGGTGGGTCTCTCAAATACCACTATGTTTTGGCCCATTTTGGACTCCTGCCCATAACCAATGTCATAACAGTGAAAATTATTTCCCATGCCTTATTTCTGTTGGGAATGAAAGTGTTTCAATTCCAGTTTATAACTGGCTCAGGACATTGCCAAACACAAATAATCTTTTTCCCCTCTGTTTCACTGATGATCTTGAAACAGGAAGGCTCTGTCAGTACTAAGAGGTATTATTTTGCCTGACTTATTTTCCTACATTGTTTCTCTTCCTGGGGCATGCTGGAGGTCTGGTGCCTGTCTTGCTTTACCCTGTCACTATGCAGACATGTCCCATGTAAACACTGATGTTTCGCTGTGGAGATACTGACATTTCAGATGCTTCACCAGAGGCCTGAGACTGACCCCAGTTTAACAGAAATATCCATGTGCTTAAAGCCACAAACCAGCCTTTGCTCACCACATTGCTGAGCTGCTTCCTGGCCCTCAAACATCCTCAAGATGAATTTCCTACACAGCTCCACATCGTCTGGGAGGTGGGCTCGCCCTCAAGTGATACCTGCTTGTAAACAGATGATCTCACAGCCACAAGCCCCACGTGGCTGCCCATGCTGTGGATTGACATGTCCCTCTCTCGGGCACAGCGACTGCAGGCAAAGTATGCTTGCGCCCATCTGAGAACTCCCTTGTGCCACAGCCCGGTCAGCATCGATTTCACAATGTTGCAAACGCCTTAACACCTGACGACAGAGCATGGAAGAGCTACATTTCACAGCAGATTTGTTTCCTAGGGAGTGTTCAATAGCTTTCACTGTTGATGGGAGAATCAGTCTCACATGAGAGTAGGTTTCGGCCGCAGTCTGGGAAGTTATGTCTTTAGCTATTTAAATGAGATGAATGGCTATCCCTCATTTTAAAGACAAAGGTCCTGTCTTCTTTCTTCCTCAGATCCATGAGTTTCTGATGCTCTGTATCACTTCTGTTGTTTTTTTTGGTACCAACGAAGTAGTCAATCCCCATAGATGTATGCTGCTTTCTTGTTTTATTTACTGTAACCTGTGAATTTCAACAAAGAAAATATAATGAAGAAACTAAAGGGCTAAAAAAGGTTGGGAGCTCTATCTTTTTTTCAGGGCACTGTGATCCCAGTAAGCCAGGGTGGAGCTTGGTTGTCAGGCCACCATCCTGGAACAAACACAGTATAATAGGTATCTTTCTTATCCCAAGAGTAGTCCCGCTTATTTCTTTCTCCAATAAATCCATGCTATTTGCTTACATACTGCATGTATTTATTTCCTAAATTATGGCTCTTATTTTACCCAAGCATAAACTATGCTGACTGACCAATACAACCTATGATGCCATTTCCATTGCTGAGAATTTTATACGCACATTTCAACAAATGTGATCCTATATTGGCTTTTTTTTACAGATAAACAGCTGGGCACACTGTGCCACACTCACTGATGTTTAATTTGATATAATTACCTCAACCATCGACCATCCTGCCTGATGAGAACCCTTCCATTATGCAATACCCCTGGAGGCATATTCCCACTTCAGCCATACAGGCATTTTCAGAACCTCTGGGAGCCGTACTGTTAGCCTGCATTGTGGTCTATGACAAGTAAATGTTGCTCAAACAGTTTTTGTTGCTGATGATTTATTTGCTTTGTTTGCTTGGGGTTTTCATAATCGTATTAGAAGTCTTTTCTCCTGATGGATTTGACATTGTGCCATTGGTCCATTAGGATTTGGTTGAGTGTTGTGCATTATTGGTAATTTGCATTCACAGTAGGCTCTGTAATAAGTCACTATGAATTCTAGCAATGGATGCTGTGAATCTGTATTAACAGCAGTGATGATTTGTGCAACATGTAGTAAAATTCTTCGCAAAAGAATACTTACTGCTTTATGTCCTTCAACACAGGAGATCAGAGCTTCCAAATAACAACAGAGACTTTTCTTAGTAAACTGTTCCTGAGCTAATCATAGTGGGAAAGATTTCGGCTTGCATGCAAATCATTGACACAAGCTGCTCTGGGTGCCAAAACTTTACATGGTTTCAAAAAGCAATTAGATCCAATTAGGGAAGAAAAATCTCTGAAAGGCCACCTAACACACTGTGGTGGTTTAAGCCCACCCAGATGGCAGTAAAGCACCATGTAGCTCTTTCCTACCCTCCTCTGGTGGGATGGGGAGAAGAATAAAAAAACTACAAAAGGCTCCAGGGTTGAGGCAAGGGGGAGAGTAGGTTCACTCACCAGTTACTATCACAGGCAAGAGACCAACTTGACTTGGGGAAACAAATCCAGTTGAATTTAAACAAAACCACCACCAATTCACCAACTAAGTCAGAGTAGGGCAGTAATAAATACAACCAAATCTTGAATAAATACATCCCCACCCCTCCCCACTTCCTGAGCCCAGCTGTGCTACTTCCTTCCCCTTAGTGGCACAGAGGGGCTAGAAATAGGGGTTGTGGTCAGTTCCAGACTGCTTCGTTTTGGTTTTGCCACTGCTCCATCCTCAGGAGAAAGACTACTCACAACTCTCCTCTATGGCAATACAATGGCCTCCCACAAGAGTCAGTCCTCCATGAGCTTCTCCTGCAAGCATGGGTGCATTCCATGGGTTGCAATCTACCCAGTGACAAATTGCTCCAGTGTAGCCTTCCCTCAGTCATGGCCTTTTTTCAGACACATCCCCTGCTCCAGCATAGGGTTGCTTCACAGACTGCAGACATGACTTTTCTCCAGTCAATCTCCATGGGCTGCAAGGGCTTCACCTGCTATGCCAGCACAACCCAAAACTCTGGTGTGCTTCCACCCCTCCTGCAAGGAACCTGGTGTCTGCATGGTTCTTTTTTTGCTCTACTACTAGAAGAGCTTCCAAAACTACAGGACCTCGCTAAAGATGTTTTTCCCTCTTAAATGCACTTGATCACAGAGGTGCTGATTAGCTTGGCCTTGGCCAGAGGCAGGTTCAATTTGGAACTGGAGGAACCTCTCAAAGCTTCTTACAGGATCCATGCCAATAGCCCTCTCCCCTACTACCAAATTCTGTCAGGGACAAACCCAGTACCCACATAGCTCTGGTTCAGATGTTGATGGCTGGAAGCTAAGAAAGGATTCTAGGGTCAGAACACCACACAGTTCTTCCCTACGAGCCTACAACTGGGCACTGCCTGATGAACATTAAATTCTAGTCTGACTCAGAATGGCTGTTCTTATGGTGTCATGTTAAGTCATGTTAAGAGAAGAGATAAAAAAAAAATTGTTTAAAATCTCTCCCTTCATGATAACAACTTGCAAATTATCAGGGTTTCTGCAGTAAAATCCTCCTTTGTATATCTAATTAGAATTTGACCTTCTTTCCATCAGCTTGGTTTTATGAAATGCTCTATGCTTTGAAGACTTCTCCACATGCCCTGCCTTTTTTCACCATGACCCTCCAGAGGAGGTCAACAGTGCCTTACAGGATGAGTTGTCAGATGCAGAGCTGATTACTATCTCACAACTGGGCTACATGTAACTCCTTGTAAACATCTAAGATTATCTAATAAGTTTTAGCTGGACCTCATGCTGTTTGCTCACTGTATTTAGATATTACACTGTTTTAATAAAGCCTTATTTGCAACTTACAGGACATAATATCCTGTTCTGAAAAAAAACAGTAAAAAGCATTAAGGCAAGACTTAAAAAACAGCAACAGCCACTAAAAGTGATCATTAGTTTGGATCTGATCTTATTTTTGTCTGTCCAAACAGGGCACATGAACACACTGGGTTTTGGCCATTTTTATTTTGTGAAATAACCTGGGAAATGTGATGTCCTGGAGGTTGGCAGACAGTTTTACTGTTTATCATTGTTTAAACCATGCTGCCCAAAATGGTGGGCAGGAATAAAAAGTTGTGAAATGCAATGAACTAATGACTTCCTCCCAGCCTGAAACACATATGTTTCATTTCTGCAGGTCTGTTGGATTTTGCACTAAAAGCATTCACACTGATGACTACAAGTAAAACCACCAAAACAGTAGTCTGGCACTACTGTCTCACTCTGGGCCCTTTCATGCTGTGCTGCAACACAGGACTCCAATTTCACTGAATATTTTTAGTACCTTTCTCTTCTCCCTAATTGCAGCAGTCATCTCCCCTCCTATTTGCAATAACTAATACTCCTATGACAGCCATTGTTTAGATGAGAAGGCAGTGTTAAGAAAGCATTTTATGACCATTAATTGCTCCTTAATAAGATTTTGCTGCTGGAAATAAAATGGCTAAGTGAGCTCTGTGTGACTGGCAGCCCTGCAGACATCATCTTCAGCCTCCTTTCAAGAGGCAATCCTGTCAACCTGGTGGGCAGCAGCCCTTCACAGATGAATCCCAAGGCTACCTTGGCTATTCCAAATTTGCTGTTAAGTAGGATAGTAGGAATTCAGCAACAGTCATCGTGGCATCACCTGGCTGATTAATGATCTCTTCCTTCTGTGCAAACAGCAATTAGCAGTTCCCACTGACTTCAGAAGCAAATGGGAATTAGAGGCTGAGAATTGTTGCCAAGCGGCAACAGCTTCCAGCTGTCAGAAGGAGGACAGTTTGGGGCACATCGCTGGTGCATTCTGTTTGGTCTTTCTCTTTTCCTGTATGGCAGCTTTAGCACGTGTGCCTTTATAATTTTGACCCTCTACATCTGACACCATCATTCTTGACAAAACGATGCAAAAGCAACTTGATGTTTCAATTCAGTGTCCCTAAATTTTAATCTGATTTAGGATTGGTGCTCATCTCCTCCTTCAGGTCATTTAACCTCTTCACCAAGCAGCTCTGCCAAGAAATAAAGGCTGGTAACACCTAAAATGACAATCAATCAGGAAGTGTTTGTAAAGCTACTGGTAAACAAGTGCCAAGTCTAATTTAAGTAGATATTGTTTATAATCTTACCATTTTCTTTGCAAGACCTTTAACATGACACAAAGATTAACCTTCTGAGAAAAAAACCAAATCTCTCCTGCTATTATAGACTGGTGTTGGCAGCAGACTGCTAACTTGAAATACGATGTCCTCACTGACATCACAAAATTTCCCATGGGTTAGCTGATGGCGATACTACAGGACTCACGGGAACACTGTATTACAGAAGTAAATAACAGTGAGGAGGAAAAAAACAAACAGTTTTTCTGGACTGTAATTCTTCTTTCATTCCAAGCTGAATTAGAATACCAACAGACTTCTTAAAATTATGTATTTATTGATTCATGTGTAATATTTAATGAATGTTATTAAATAGCTCATAATAGTTAATAACATAAGCAGGAGACTTCAATACTTATAAGGGTAACAATGGGAGTGAAGATTCTACTACTTCCTAGCCAGGGAACATGTGTACCTTGAAAATCTTGCACATGAAGATGTGGGGGCCAACAGTTAATGTCAGTAGATTTTGTAGGAGAAGCTTGAAGTTAAGAGTTTTTTTAAAGGGGTGATAAAAAGGCATCACATTGAAGACATGTATGAAAACCTCAAAACAGTAAACTTCTTTAGGACTTGAAGTCATAACACTGACATTGTTTCTCTATTATGCCTAAATACTCCAAAACCAAGAGAGCAACTAAGCTGTGCTTGCAGTAGGGCTGTGCATTGAGCCTCTCTAATACCTGCTTACCCCTCAGCAACAGAAAAGCTGTAACCACTTCTAGATTTCTCCCACCAGTACTAACAACAAACTAACAAATACCTAAAAAAAATAATCAGCTATTTCCTGGCACATCCCATGACAGCTAATGCTGTACTGTTCATCTGATGGAACACGGGCATGCTGCTTCCCATCATCAGATCTAACCACTCTTAGCAGTCGCTTATTAAGTCCCTTGTTACTTCATTTATACAGCTGCAGCAGAGCTCTTATCTCGAGGCTTTCCTGTGTTAGAGAACTTAGGAAGAACAGCTCTGAGCTTAAGGGAAAGCCTACAGACATAAAAAACAGGAAGGAGATGGAAGAATCTGCACAAATGTGGTGTCGGCTGGCTTAGGACTGAGAGGCTGCTGTTAGGTGCAGCATCCCTACTAACATCTCTTAATAAATTAGAAAAGAATTAATGGCACATTACCAGGTTTCTATAGCCATGGCTGCCTTTATGAAAACCATATTAGTAAAGAGATTCAAACTTACTACAGAAACATGTCTTCACCAAAACCGCTGCAAATACATTTTGATACATTAAAAATTCCCAAACCAACGGACTCAAACACCACTTATTACTTATAGATAAGAAAAAAAAAGCTATTAAAACAGCAGCTACCTGACTGCATCAGCCGTGGGGTAGCCTCCCCGCTCTTTCCGGCACCCCCCACCCCCAAGTCCTGCCGGCTGCTCCCGCCCCGCGGGACCGGTAACAGGCTGCTCCGTGCCTCTTCCCAGAAGATGAAGTCCGGCGGGGGGGCGAAGGCAGCCCCTAGCCAACCCCTCAGCGGGCAGGGCCCAAATAGTGGTCGCGGCGGCAAGGGATGGGGGGGTTGATGGCGGCGCACGGCTGCAGGCGAAGGGCGGGGCGGAGAAACCCTGTGGTTACCATGGCCGCCTCCCCCTCCCCGCAGCCTCCCTTAAATACTATGGGGCGGCCGTAGCCGCGGCGAGCGCCGCTGTCGAGCGCACCATGCGGGCCCTAGTGGCGTTGGCTGCGGCGCTGGGCAGCGGGCTGCTGGGCGGCTGTCTCCTGCACCTGGGCGAGCAGCAGCCCCGCC
>VZRI01011803.1:135871-177686 GCA_013397515.1 Upupa epops
CGAGCTGGGCTTGGCTCCGCTGCGAACGGTTGACCAAGAGGATTCAGGCACCGCTCACGCTCAGTGATGTTCAGTACCCGGTTTTGACAACTTTGTTCTCCCGCGTCGCTTGCCAGGGGCTGGGAAGAGGACGCGGGAACCGCCGCTGTCACACCGAGAGTGGTGCGAGCCCTCCGGACCCCCCTGACGCCTTTCCCGCCCACCGAGAACAGGTACGGACTAACCCGGTCAGGCACGGGCGCTGTGGGGCCGTGCGGGAGAGATTACAGGAGTAGCAGTCTGCGGCCGCTCCGATTCATTCTTCCTTTTGTTTTGAGCATCAGAGACTTTATTAGACTGAGGAAACGAAAATTGGCATTGACCGTGATGAATTGTTTACTCACGGGCCATCTTTGCGACGGTTGTCACTGCTGCTAGTGTTGAGCCCAATAAAATGTTGCTTGTAGTAGCTTTATGAACATACAATGAGAAAAGTGCCTGCTGAACTGTATGAACAGGTGACTCTTATTCTTCTTTCCAGGAAGGTGGAGCTGGAACTGTGTAATATTGTTTTGTAATGTGTATTTAATTAAACGTACAGGTTACTCCTCTAAAATTCATTGGATGAAGGTGAAACATATGAAACCTTTTTCAGGTTTGATAGCATCTTTCTTGGTGGAAGCCCTTTCACTTGATGCTATGTCCTGATCTTTCAGATCAATGTAGATCTTTGCTTTACAACCTGTTAGTTTACACTGTGAAGTTTAGTATTAAAATTATTGGTAGAGTTAGCTGTGAGACAGTCATGGCACACATGCAGGCATCACTAATAGCAGCTGTGTTTTCATGTTTGTAAGTCTTCACACACTGTAGGAAAACTAGTGCTGCCAAAGAGGTTTGTTCATGAACATGAGATGCTACTATGTGAAAAGTACTTTGCAGGTATTTTTGCTATCCTCACTTACTTTCTATGACTTTGATAACATTGCAGTTACAATGATTATTATATGCTAATATATGTTGTGGTCAAACACATGAAATAAAACTTAGAAAGAACTTGAATTAGGTCTTTAATAGGAACTGTGGTGTCCTGATTATGTTGAAGTCACTGGTGACAGTGCAGTTAATCTTACAGAGGCCACTGTCTCACCCACTGTGGCTGGTAACTTGGAGGCTAGTGACTTTGCTTTCTCTAGGTGAACACAAGCAATGTTATTCATAGTGGCCATTGCAGGGTACCCTAAGAATAGGTTTCTTATGCATTTGTGACAAAATACGCACTTTCTCCCTGCCTCAAAGTTCAGAACTTTCAGAGACCTAAGTTTGTAAAATCTTTCAATGTTGGAGCAAAACAAAAGAAATGGGAGCATTTGCAGATCTGTAACTGCTGTTATGTGCTTCTAGTCTGCTTCTGTTTTCTTGGCTGCTCTTTTCCCTTTCTGCCTTTTTTTTCCCTTTTCCATTCTTTACAGTTTACGGGTTCTGCAGTATGTGTACTCCATTCTGCTTTGTTTTTCGTGTCTGTCATGCTGTTCTCCTTTCCACTCTGTTTCATTTTATGTCTGTGGTTCCCCCTTGACCTGTCTTCTCATGTTCTTAATTTTCCTTAGTAGTTTCCAAGCTGCAGTCTCCTTCCACTCATCTTTGTGTGCTAAACCATGGAGTTAAATTGACTAGAAATGCTGCCAGAGAGCACCTCAGAGAACAGAGTCTAGCTACTTACCATCTGCTGCCAGTGCTCTCACAACCAGAGCAAGGAAAGTGGGAGAAACATACCAAAGAGATCTGAAAATCCTCGGCATGTGTGGGTCACTTTTTAATCTCTGTAATAACGCAAGTGAGCACATCTTAAATGTGTTTTTCCTTTATCGACTTGGGGCATTTTGACACCAATATGGATTTGGTTTTGATCAACCTAAAATTGTAGTTCTTTGTGAGTGGCTGTGGCAGTGTGACAAATAAATTATTCATCAAAGAAAGTTTTATTTCACTCTAGCTCTGATAACCATAGTACCTTTGGAGGGATGACTTGCTGGCAGAATCTAAGCGAACATGTTCTTTCGCATCTGAGTGGCTACACTCAGTAAGCTGGTCTGACAAGAGTTTGTGGTGCATGTTTGGCATGTGAGGAAGTAAAGAGAGCTGCTGGACTGATGAGGAGCTGCTACTTAATGCAGGCAGCAGCTGGACTGGGCAGGGAGCCATGCTGGAGGGGTTTGATCCAGGCAACAGCTGGACTGGGTTTGGCGGGGGGCCATGCTGGAAAGATTTGATCTGGATAGCATCTGGACTTGTTTGGGAGATTCAGCCCAATCCTTCAGTGATGGAGATGGATGGTCTATTCAATAGAAATTAGATTCCGGTTTGTAGAGGGGTTTTGCTGCAGTATCTGTGAATGAGTATAGACAGCAAAAGGCCAGAAGAGTCCCTTGTTGAAATAAGGTCACACAAGGGGTAGTGAATCTTTAAATTAGATGAGGCTATGTTAGTATGTTTCTGCATAAAGCTAGGAGCAAACTGTTGGTGTAGACTTCTTCAAGCACGGTTCTCTTAAAGGACTCTGGTTTGAATAGCATTGCTGCGTGGCGGACAGCAGTGTCCTGTCCTGCCTAAATGTAATATGTGTGTGGATGTTAGGTTAGACTCTGATCTTGTCATCAGTTTGTATTTTTCTGGAAGTTTCTCACCAAATATGGTGGGAGGGTTCAGGAAGAGAAACTAGGCGCTATCTTCCTTGAACTTTAAGTAGTCTAAACAATCTTCAGAATCGCAAGACAGTCTTTATTATTACTTCCTTTGCTGTTGGAGGCATATGTGTAACTAGGCTTCTCCTGAAGAATCTCTAAGGTCCTGCTCTTCTGTTGCACGACAGTATTGGAAGTTAATCTATTGTTTTAGGAAGTATTTTAGAAGTATGAAACTTCTAAAAGGATGAGAGGGTGAAAAGCAGGCAATTGGTTTAGGCTGTCATAGATACTTAGGCAGCTGATACGCACACCAGTGTTTAATTAGGTGGTGGCCAGACACTTAAAGATCTCTGAAGATCTGTGTATTTGGAAATAACCTTGAAGATACATTTTTTCATTACAAGAAATTTATTACCACTTCTTGTTAAGTATTACATAACTCAAACAATGTGTCTGCCTCTACAGTATGACTTCAATTTTTGTTTATTTCCCAGCCTACCATGCCTGTTAGTAGAATTTCTTGCTGTTTAAAAGGCCATTGTTAGTAAGTTTTCTCTCATACTCCCTGGTTCCTATTTGTGGAACTAGTATCATTTACACTGCAATAGAATCACAGAATATTTTTGTTTGGAAGAGACTTTTAAGATAAAATCCAGCCTTTGACCCAACACTGATAGGTCACCCCTATATCATGTCCCTAAACACTAATTTTCTCTGCCATTTAAATACATCTGGGAATAGTAACTCCACCGTTGTCCTAAGCAGCTTATTCCAGTGTTTGATAACCATTCCAATGAAGAAATTCTTCATAACATCCAGCCTAAACCTCTCTTGGTGCAGCTTTGAATCACTTCTTCTGATCCTATCACTTTCCACCTGGGAGAAGAGGCTGTCCCACTTCACACTCCAGCCTCCTTTCTTTCAGGTAGTTGTAGAGTGCATTGAAGTCTCCCCTCAGCCTTCTTTTCTTTAGGCTAAACAATCCTAATTACTTTAATTGTTCTACATAAGACTTGTGCTCCAGACCCTTTGTGAACCTCCTTGTCCTTCTCTGGACACACACCTGCACATTGATGTATTTCTGGCAGTGAGGAGTCCTGAAATGAACACAGCATTTGAGGTGTGGCTGACTAGTGCTGAGTGCAGGGGGATGATCATCTCCCTACTCCTCCTGCATTGCCTTGCATAAGGAGATCAGGTTAGTTTCATAAACCCATGCCGACTAGGCCTGATCACCTGGTTGTCCTGTAAGTGCTGTGTGATGGCACTCAAGGCAGCCTGCTCCGTAAGTTACCCTGGCACCAATGTCAGACTGACAGGCCTGTAGTTCCCACGATCCTCTTTCTGACATTTCTTGTAGATGGGCATCACATTTGCTAATCTCCAGTCTATTGGAACCTTGCTGGTTAGCCAGGATTGTTGGTAAATGATTCATAGAATGCTGTCCGTGTCTCTCACCATCTTTTCCTTTTTTCAGCTGTAACTGAAGGACAGCTTAAACTACCTTAAGCCAACAGTATAACCAAAAGTAGTAGTCTTGCACTTGTCCCACATTTAAACACTTTGCTCTGTCTCTTCCTGCCTCTGTCCTTCCCCAATTACATTTGTGCAGGCACAGCATTAAGAGCAAAAAAGGGGGTTCAGTACTGCTAGTGCTTATGAGGGGAAGGTGACAATAACAAGAGGAGCTAGGTAGTCTCATCTTTGTTATCAGGCACAGGGTGTACTATGTTATGTTAAGCTTTGTCAGAAATTCTGGCCCCCTCTGTACTGCCGAGGAAATATATAGCAGATAAAGAATGCTAGCTCCTGTGAGAGAAGTGAAAATACTTTTCTCAAGCACTCATTTGTATGTACATTACATAAAAGAATCATAAGGCAGCAGTACCTTGAAGAGATGACCGTTGCTACTTGGTTTTTCTGTTTGTGTCTCTGGTTTGAAGGTGTTGGCTTATGATTTCCCTAACTTACACTCTGTCTTTGCAGGTCCAGAGCAAGCACATTGAGACAGTTTGGATTATTGAACAGTAGGGGGGAAGCGATTGAGGAGCTATGAGTAAACATGTTGGTATTAATACAGTGTTCCATAGTGCTGGGCTCTCCAGTTCCTCTCTCTGAAGCAGAACTTTATGCAGGCCTAGGGAATAAACAACTATACTTAATTAACTGTGCTACAGAGGCCTGTACATTCTGTTGCCTGTCAGAAAATTTGTGTTCTGGTGGGCAGAGGGGGAAGAAGAGACAGGTTATTACCATGATTGTGAACAGCATCTTAGTGTGCAGTGTGCTGCAGAAATGATTTGCTAGAGTTTAGATTAGCCAGAACTGGTGGCCACCACTAAATATACTGTTTCTTAATACTTATTTTCTCTTCATTGCTAAGTGGCATATGCAGACATATTTTGGGAGTGCATTTCTCACACGACTCATGCGTTACTTCTGTCTAAATAAATAGGTGTTCAGGTGAAAGATGCGTCAGTGGTTCTGGACAGTGGTGAAAGCTTTCCCAGCCTCTTTGTTTGCTCAGTCCAAGCAAACCTGCCATGTCATTCTCTTTGTCATGTACTATTGTAACATCATTCTAATGTACGTACTTTATTCTTTTCACCTGACCCACCATGAGACTCTGGATGTTGCTTGTCTTGTTACCTGTCATGCAGTTTATGGATTTTTATAAGTAAAAGTATCTGAAGTTGTATGTAACTGGTGAATGCAGTGGAAGGTCTTCCAAATAATTTTACAATGCAGCTTGTTTAAAAGACCTGATTTAGCATTCCTTAGATAAGCAAAACCTCCATCAGAACTTGAATAAGGATAGTATGATCGGTCTCTTTCACAGTTACTGTGATTAATGATACAAGACAAATTATTATTCTTGTGGTTTGATAAAGGCTTTTTTATAGTCCACTTCACCAATCATTTAAGGAGTGTATTGCTGTATTAATCAACATGTGAATATTAAAAATGTCACTATATTCTTATGATTTGTTTAATTTGAATTAGTGTCAAAGATAGCGCCTTACAGCATCCTTTCTAGTAAGTATGGATTATGGCATTTTAATACTATTCAACTAATATACTGTGAGTTTCAAATATAAATTCAGTCTCTTCAAAGGAGAGATTAAGATAGAAGGTCTGGATAGTGGTGTTCAGTGCTACTTTGGTAGAAGGATATATGTGCAGTTTTGCCTGCTGAGGTTACCTCTTTTAGCTGGAGATGCTCAGCTGGAACAGTGTTCAGAGGTCCTGTGCTGCTTTAGGCAGACAAGAGCAGGGAGCCACAAAAAAAAGTGCAACAACTAGTTCTGCTGTTTTCTGAGTGTATAAAGCTAACATTGCATTCAGTGTGGAAATTACTCTTGCTGAAATTTGGTGTGAAATTCTTGTTTCTTTCCATGTTCCCAGACAGTCCACTTCTGAGCTCTTTATAAATCAACCCTGACATTCTTCTAGTTGCATCCAGCTGATTTTGTGGGAGTTCCAAAGGATGGGACTTTCAGGCCTGGGCGTATCTTTATGTTACGGCATAATTCACAGCCTTGTTTCCTTTTCTATCTGCTATTTTTTCCCCTTTCTCTATGCCATTCATTCTGTTTTCATCCACCTTGTACCCATCCACTTTCCTACTGTGATAACACTTTGAGGTTGAGTTTTAAAACTCCATGTTAGCTGAGGTACCTATGTCCAGTGATTGCCTGTGCTAACGCCTCTGTGTAGTCTCAGGACTGAGTGCTATACATACAGCAAAAGGGGAGCATGGGCTTTCCATATAGCTTATCTATTTCTTTATTCTAAAAGTGGGTGCAATCCTTGCTTTAAAGTATTTTACATTTTAAGAAAATTATGCCTTCCTGAGAGTGAGATAGAAAATATCAGCATGCTGATAAATATGGCACATGGTCTTAATCTACTGTGGATTTATTTAAGTACAGATGGTGTACTTTCTGAGTTCCTAGAATTACCATGGGAAGTATGGGTCCTCAAGATGTTCATATATGATTGCCACCCCCCCCCAATTTCTCAGATCGTAGCCAATGAGATTGGCTTTCAGAACATCTCAACTCTTAAGGGACATGCAGCAGCAGAAATTCCTGTTTGATCACTTTTATGAGTTCAAGCCACCAACATATAACATGTTTTCCACTTCAAGTTCTCATTGAACTTCAGAGTTTGAAAAATTAATTGAATGTAGCTTGATCCCCATGTAGTTATGCATATTATCTGATTTCATTGCAGGAGTTTTAGTGCAGTCCTAAGTATTGAACAAGAACTGCCATCCACTAGGTCAGGTAAATTTAATTTAGTGATGAATGTTGCTTAGCATAATTGTCCTAAGTGATTAGAAATCTAATCCATGTCTGATGTCTGCACAACTGTGCAGGGAATTATGCAGCACAAGCCTGGGCTTCCCCTTTCACGCCCTTCTATCACTTACAGAGCAGAGGCCACTGTGACAGTGAAAGAGAAATTTGGGAGTTCAACTTTTACTAGAAAGAATCATTGTTTTGCATGTCTTGCCAGTAAAAGGTTTTATTTTTGTACCTTTCTGCACCTGTTGTAGTTTAACCTCCATTGGTAGCTGTTAAACATCATGCTTCTGCTCACTCACTTTTCGCTCCCCAGTGGGATATGTTGGGAATAGAACAGTTTAAAAACTAAACTAAAATATTATGACAATAATAATAACAACAACAATAATTGTATTGAAAGTTAATGGAGCAAAATAAGAGAAATCCAAGAAGATATGAGTGATGAACAATGCAAAGTGCTTACCACCTGCTGATCCAGACAGTCCCCAAGCAGCAATGCACACTTCCCAGCTGACTCCATCAGTTTAGATACTGAGCATAATGTCCTATGGTGTGGACCATGTTAAGGTACTGTTCATGCTGCTAAGCTTTGCCAGTAGCCATTTCTCTTATACTAAGCTACAGCAGAATCATTTGACCCTACTGAGTTAAAGAAACAGGAAAGGAAATGTGATTTAGTGCTAACTCTTGGTTGTTTGGGAACTGATGTTGGGTTGTTTTGTGAAAGGGCTCATCTAGTTTTTTGGTGCAGACAGAACCATTCAGACCAAGCTGCAGTAAACTTGTGTGTATAAATGTGTGTAAATTATGTGGACAGAATATTTCATGGTATTTTCTGAGTAAGATCTGAGTTACTTGCTCTGATCTGTGTGATCTGAGAGCCTTCTGCCCTCACATTAGTGTATTGTTCCCTGAGAAAGAATTCAATAAGGAGCTGTTTGCAAATTCAGCCAAGAAGCTTTCAGTAGGTAGTGCTAGCTGCTCCTATATGTTAAAGTCACTGCAGATGTTTACATTGCATTGTCTTATTTCTCTAAACAATGGACATACAGACTCCATATTTCCATAGGGGAAAGTGAGTGTATACTAGGAAGAAGTGCCTAATGGTGCAATGGAAGGGACAGAGCTGATCTCTCTGTCTGCATCTCGGGTGAATTGCTCCTATGAAGTGTCTGATTTGTCTGATTCATGTGCAATAGAAAGAGAGAGAAAGATGCTTTATTCCTTTTCTTCCCATCCTAGCTATAGACATCCAAGGCAGCTCAGTAGCAAAATAAATATTTATTCTACACCTTTTTTCTGCGGTCAGTCCTCTCATTTGAATTGAGATTTTGGTTGATTAAGAAGAGATGAGACAGGGGAATACCTGAATTGAGGACAGAAAGAGGATGAAGCCCAGTTCTCCTCAGTGGTGTCCAGTGACAGAACAGAGGCAATGGATACCAAATGAAATGCAGGAGGTTTCCTTTGAACATCTGGGAACATTTTTTTTACTGTGAGGGTGATTAAGCACTGGTACAAGTTGTCCAGGGAGGTTGAGGAGTCTCTTTCCTTGGAGATATTCAAAAGCTGTATGTAACCAGTCCTAAGCAACTGGTTCTACATGACATTGTTCGAACGTGAGGCTGGCCCACATCACCTGCAGAGGTGCCTTCCAATTGCAACCACTCTGTGAATCTGTCACTTGAAGTGGCATCTTTTCCAACTAAGATGTTGAAAATCAGCTTCTCTAAAACCTTGTTGAGGAGTGATCTCCATGTTTTTACAGGTGAAGGCAGTGAAGGTTGGTTAGCAAAAGGAATGGTGGTTCAGACGGAAATACATTGTGTACCAAGCAGGAACACCCTTAATCTTTGTGTGTGTTTCTGTTCAGACAGCTTGACTGTCCTGTGTTTTCAAGGTGTTTGTTGACTGCTGCAGTTCAGAACCAGTGGTGAACATTTGCTGAATACAGCATCTCTGTATTCTGTATTTCTAGTTCTGGTTTGGACAAACAGGTTGCATCCAAGTGCTCTGTAAGTTGTGAATCAGTGAAAGCAACCTGAAAGGAATGGTATTGGGGGAGAGAGGAAGGGTGATGCGGAGCAAGGAAAACAGAAATTCTGAAGGAAAGCCTCTTCATGATAAATGACAATATGGACAGCTGAAGGTTGTTGACAGAAGAGGGTGGTTGTATGAGACTGAACCTAGGTACAGAGAGAACTGAGGTAATTGGAATAAGACCTTGGTATTTCAGTCATTTTACTAATTTAGAGTTCAATCTGCTACCAGCACTGCCAGAGCAAGAGTTCTATGAAAAATAGACAACAGGAACTAAAGATAACTCTCTGAGTTACTTTTAGAAATATTTATTTTCACTTTGTAAATAAAGACTAAACAAGGGAGGAAGTATTAAGCTCAAGTCAATAAGTTAAGGTCCAAGTGGTAAGATCTACTTCACTCTTTGCATTTGCTCTAAATATTTTGCATTTCATCACAACTTTAGGAAATCACATCTGCTCCATGTTTTAAGTGTCTTCAAAATACAATGTTGAAGAGACTTCTCATTTATTTTTGTGAATTACATTTTCTGATTGCACTATAAAGCAGAAAATATAATTCAGACTATGGAAATAGGCTACTTTATATAATAAAACATTTTATTGTTAGTAGCAACAAACTTCCCTTTCATACAAGAGCTTCACAATAGAAGTCAATAAGATTTCTTTGGTAATGTTTTCAGCTAAATAAGTAACTATTAATCTTATTGTTATAGCACAGTAAATCTGTCAGCATTGTCAGAGTATGTTTTCTCTCTTAAAGTTTGTTACTTTTTCTTCCCCCCCCTTCTTTTTTTTGAAGAACATCTGTTAATAAAAATGGAATTTACCATCTTGAACAGGCTTCGAAATGTAAGGCAATTCAGGAGAACATTTTGTCATCATCTGTCAAGAAGAAAAGGTAGGTGTTTGCTGTGCTTTCTGCTTTGTTTTCTTTTAAATAGAAAGCTAAAATATTGTCCTCATTTACATTACTCTCAATGATATTCATGTGGAGCTATACAACAGAAAATGAAATCATTCAACCAATGTTTGCATACATTTTTTCTTTTATATCATTTAAGTTTATTTGAGGTTTTTTATTTTCACAGTCTAAGTCAACAACATTTCTCTTTTCTGGTTAGCAACAGTTTAAGATACTCACAAAAACATTAAACAGAATCTGAGAGGTATAATTTCATCCCTCAGTGTCGTTTTCCTGATTGATCAACATTCCTGCTTAAGCAACCTCAGTTAATGAGTTCTTTTCAGTACATTCACACAATAAGCATGAAAATACAGTATAAAAACTTACAACTTAATCACAACTCATTATAATAACTAATCCACAGGAAACTAATAATTTTATTTTGGATTCATTGAAAATACATCCCAAATTAATTTTGGGTTTCAGCTTGCAGTTATGCCTTTTCCTGACTGGGGAAAAATAACTTTTGCTATCAGCCCTGGTCAGATTTCTTGCAAGTTTCTAAAATGAAAATGAGAGAAGCAGCCCACTGTGTTTGCTTTGTAATATTTTGCCTGTATGAATGCACCAATAAGTAACTCTTGGTAAATAATAATTTTATGCTATAGTGCCCTTAAAAGTGAAAGCTTTGTTTTCCCCCTCCATTTGTGAAGACAAGAGCAATGAGAAACAAAAGAGCTCTGCTAAAATAATTATGGGCCTTAGCCCATTCAAAGAACTGGAAAAGCCACATTTTTCCTTAGCACAGAAGCAGCATAAAATCATTATTTTAAAGCTTCTCCCATCTTTTCTGTGTGTTCTTCACATTCTCATTGTGTTTTAGGATCTTTCATCTGTTTTTAAGTCACCATATTGCCAGCATTGTGCCTTTCCTCTTTCATTCCTTTTTCTTCCCTATAACATCTTCTCTGACTACTATTCTACTTCGTCAGCAGCAATGCCATTGAAGATTTTACTCTTTTTGAAAGACTGTAGACCGCTGTTACTGCTGCTGGTGAGAGCTGAATCGGACACCAGCAAACAGGGGTCAAAGAATACAGTTGACTGAAAAATTGCGTGATTAACAGCCAGAGAAGGTCAACCAGCCACTGTTTCGCCTTCAGAATCCAGTTATAGCAATATAGAGGCAGTTATTTATTGTGCACATTATAAAGTTGTACAGGCTGCAGTAACACAGACGTGCCCCTCATGTCTAGAGAGTTTTGGAGATTGTAGGAGAAAGTTTGCATCATGTGTGAGACCTTTATTGTGCAGTTAAAGAGAAAGGAGCTGCACCATTTAGCAAGGCAGAAGATGAATTGGGCAGGTAGGAAGAAAAACTGATTATTGCAACAAAGGAGCAAAGGGTTGGTTTGTGCCATGAATAGTGAAACTCATTGTCCTTCACTGAGGAGAGCTGCAGGGATATCTGTTGCTTTTTCAAGGTGTGACCCACAGGCATGATATATAAATGCTTTATGTTGCTGTTCTAGACGATCAGGGACATTCTGGACACTCTTGCCTCTGAAGTTGGCACAAAGGAGAAAAAAAAGACTACTTTAAAGCTTGTCAAGTTATTTGATAGTAAAAGATGCTACGTGAGTGAAACATTATTGTTATAGTAGGTATGTACTAGTGGTGATAAAAGAGCCTGAAATGCTGAGCTGTGTTGGCAGTTTTCTATTTTTATTCAAGCCTTGTGCAAGCTCTATTAAAGGCTTTAAAAACTGATAGTTGTTTTGGTAGTAATAAAGTGTCCAAAGGCAAAAGGATTATCCTTTTCTCTTCCATGGTCTATTGTTTTTCTTTTAATTTGTTTTTTTTCTTGAAAGTCAGCTGCCATGTAGCATGTAGGAATGATCTGTTTTCACTCCTCATTTTTTCCTGTAATAGCATTTTTCAGTAAGTATTTGGTTTTAGCAAGTAATCAGTGGGGCTGTATCTGTCTCTGTTATGATGTTTTATCTATTGTCTTTGGACTATCTCAACAATTCTGTTCTTCTGTTGTCCTTTAGGTATCTGCCAAAATTTAGAAGATACTTATACTTTGACACTTCCTTGAATGTGCATAATAATTTCACCTTGGCCACTGCAGTTAACGTAGAAGGTCACAGTATAACTGACAAATACTACAGGCAAAAACCCCCTTTCCAGTTGTTATTGTCATCAGTGGGGTTCATATGGTGTGAGTTTTGTACCTCAGCAAGTTACTATAATGGCTGTGGTGTGAGTGGCAGGCAAAACCAGCATCAGACATGTTTCAGTCACTGTTCTCAGCAGTGCAATTATTGTCTTCTGCATGTATTTTTGTAGTTCAATTTACCTGATCTGTTTTATAAAACCTTTTTAGCATCAGTGAGTATGTGCTGTAAGCTCCTGAGTACCAGTGGAAATATATTTATTTCCCCAGCTCTTTAAAACAGAATAGTAGAGGGAGAAAAGGACTGTCTGGATTATAGCAGAGCCATAAAATGATATTCTGATGGCCTTCTGGATTGATTCCATTAGAGAAGTGAGTTCCCAAGGCTCCTTTAAAGTAGGAAATGCTAAATTAGGCTTTCTGAGAGGAAAACAAGGCATTCTGGCCTGTATTTCCATCTGTGGCAAATCCCAGAGCTTCACTTTGAGTCTTCAAAAATAATTAAATATTTTTCTGTATTCATATAGAGGTTTTTTTCATGGAAGCCTTAAATTAGTGCGAGTAGATGTGGTGGTTGCCTTGTTGCTGCATTCAGGAGCTCCTGTCCCCCAGGATATGCCACTGGGAATTCTCTACTGCTTGCAGATCTGTGCCAGAGTAAAAAATGAGTTCTGACAGTCCATAATGTCTGTGTAAGTAACAAGATGAGCAAAACAGGGTGCATAGGGTGAGCAGAAGTGTTCTACTGGCTTGTAAAGACCTGTAACTTTACGGGTGAGCTGGTGAGCTTAGGCTCCTGTGAGCAAGAGTTGACTCCATCCAGTAGACAGCAGTGGAAGGGCAGCAGTATCTTTGCACTGTAATTGGTACGCAGCTTCTGTTACATGTTTTCAAGTTCATACAGTTTCTGTAAGGCCCATGTTTCTCTTGCGGCCTCGAACTAGCATTATGGATAATTTTTCTCCTTACCAAATGTTTCCCTGTAACTTGCTAACAACTCATTAGTCTATGCAGTTTCCTTTTGAGCTGATGGTAGTTTTTCTATTCATTTCTGACTCTTATCTTATCAATGTCTTTAGCCTAGAATTTGCTTTTCTATATTTTTAATCCTGGATTATGATATCTTAAGTAATGTTTCATGCTCTGCTACCCTATTAATTTTTGCATCTAAGAGTTACTTATTGTTTAGCCTTAAGGAATTCAACTAGATGAGTGATTCAGCATCAATGTAGGCTATTTGGTCCATCCTTCTCCCACACACACTCCTTGCCCTGCCCTGTGATGGTACTGACACTTGTGTGACACCATGGTGAGCCAATTTAGGTAGCAGTTTCAGCAACAAAGTAGTTCCATTTTCTCTGGCTGCCATTGGAAGGCTGCTAATACAGCACATCTGCAGGCTGCTGCCAAAATACAAAGGTCTTGTTGTCAGTTTCTTTGCTCCCATCAGTCTGCTTATACTGGCTGGACTGGGTGATGGGATATTTCCTGATGAACACACTAAAGAAAAGGACTATATATATGCTTTTTTGTTTTCCTTCTGGGTTTTATTTTTCACCATGGTATTAGTGACCTATTAAGGCATTTGACACGAGCAAAAACAATCAGGAAAACCCTAGATGTGAAGTCAAGTAAGTACCAGCAGTGACAAAAAGGAGAGAACAGATTCAGAGCTGTGGTGGGATAAGAGGAATGAACTGCACTAGGCTGGCTATAGCAGCAATGAAACCTAATTTGCTTTTCTTTCACTTCTTCCAATTTTTCCTTCTCTCTTGAGTTATGCGAGGGCTCTGTAAAATCAGTTTAGTCACAATTACCTTGTTCCTTTAAGAGATGGCTAAGTCTAGAGAATGAAAATCCTTGATGTTGTCAGAGGTGCGAACTTGAGCCAAAGACTAGTTCTAATGCAGTATTGCTTTTATAACTTTAATTTCTTTTTGCCTGTGGCCATGGGACATGTTCATCTACCCTTGAGTAAAATCAAGTTAACTTAGGCCATTGCAGTACATCAATGAAACGAACAAAAGGAGTGGT
This sequence comes from Upupa epops, assembly GCA_013397515.1. Lineage (NCBI taxonomy): Eukaryota > Metazoa > Chordata > Aves > Bucerotiformes > Upupidae > Upupa > Upupa epops. Next base: position 150,007 of record VZRI01011803.1, read on the forward strand.
CTGTTTTTTGCATACCTTTACTGTTAAGCTGTGGTACTAAAACATGTTGAACAGAGGAGGAAGAGGAAAGCTTTTAGGTTGTTGACTGCTGCTGCAAGCCAGCACAGCTTTTTTTTGTGTTTCTTTTTATCAACTGTCATGTTCCTTTTAAAAAGTGAGGTTTCTTGCCATCCTTATAAAACTGTACACAACATATACTTTTAAGTTTCAGCTTAAATAAACTCATGATTATTTGGGTTTGGGCCAATGCTAGGCCATTTTTGCTAAAATAATGCAAGATAGATAATTTCTGGAGACGAGTACAACAGAATTTCTAGTCATGGCATCCATGTGAACTCTTCCCATTTTCAAAATACTACTACTAAGGTAGAGTTACTATGTTCTTAAAACAATGTATTAGGATGCAACCACCAATGGGTGAAGTATTAGCGTTGAACCTATAAGGGAGGAAACGTCTCCATTCTTTTGAGTTACAGATTCTGAAGTCTTTCACATATGAACAAAATTAAGTCTCATGCAAGAGTTCAACAGGAGCAGAAAGCAATTTGGTTACATGTATTGATGTAACCAAGTGCTGGTTGATGTAATACAGCAGTTTGTTCTATTTAAGAGGTCATTTGAAGGAAGACTTGGATCTGTAAACATTGGTCTGTGGTTTTGGATGATTCAGTTGGGCTTTGTGGAGTCTGTAAAGCAAAAGGCAGAAAAAGTTTAAGAAATATGATTTCGCTCTTGCAAGCTATGATGTAAATTTCAAAACATTTTTGAAGTTTAAAACACCAAATACCAGGAAAGGGGGTGTGGGGTGTGGTGTTGGAGTCATTTTGGACTTCTGCACTTCAGATAATTTCTAGTAACCACATACTTATGGTCAAATATTTAAGTTTGAAACCAGTGCACTTTTGAAAGTTTCTGAAAATAAAAGTTCGTTATTAAGAAGAGATGTTTAATAGGTCATGCTAATTAACTGAGGATAGTACTGTTACCGATTACAAAAATAAAATGGGTCGTGGAGTTCTAAATACAATCTATTATATATGCACTGTGCACATTATTATTAATGCATGCATCATTTGAATGTTTTAGAGACTGTTTCTAAATATATATACAGATATGGTCTAGTGTTTGATGTCATTGCCTTTTTTTAGATATTCAGAAGATTATTATCTTCACATAGTCACAAAACTGCGGAACTGTACCTGGGTAAGGAGACCAGAAGAATCTACAAAATTCAGGTAACTTTCATTGTCTCATTTAGAAAAACATTTCACCCTAGACTTTTCTAATAAGCCATACATTGAAATCTTTCCTTTTGAAAAGACAATTTTGTACTGCTTTTAGACTGCATTCACAACTATACATTTCTGTTACTCCTTTGCTACTGGGGCTCTTGTTTATTTGAATGAGACTGCAACGACTGAGTAGGATAAAAGAACCACAGAAACTAAGTAATTTCACCTATCTCCACTATAATGAATACTTAACTAACTTAAGTAGAATAGATTAAAATATTCCTGATACAAACCCAACAGTATTAAAAAAAACTAATCAGTAAAGTGATTTTGTCCATCCAAAGTGGCAGTCTGGTGAAAGGCTGTGTAATGAAGCAGTGTATTTCTTACCCCAAGACTATTGCTTCTATTACAGAAGTGCCCAAGGCACTCATTAGGTTTGATGCTGCATGTCATGGCCCTTGAGCATCCAAGCATGAGATTACATCTGTCCTTGTTCAGGATGGCACGTAAGTACATGCTCGGTAGGGACAGTGATCCCTGAAAAGCTTTCACACTCATTTGGAACTGCATCTGGCTGGTTTTAGAGAACAGCTTCACTGTGTCAACCCTGTTTTTTCCAGGGGGAAGTATTCTCTTAAATTACATCATTTCATGAATCAGAATTAAGGAAATTGTCATAACAAGTAAATAAACTGACTTACCTTCCAATTCTTTGGAGTTACCCAGCATTGATAACTTGATTTATGACAGCATGAAATCACCTTGGAAGTAGATTAAAGAGTGCAATAAAGCTATTCATGACACATAAACTGCTGTGTTTGCTCTGTATTGTGGGTGACTAATAGAGTTTCTCAGAGCTGAGTGGGACAATACACAGAGTTAAGGTTTAAGAAACTTTCAATTAACTCAGGCAGGCTTTAGGTGTGCACAGACACAGCAGAGTGTGATACAGAATGGGCTGCTTCCACAGTTCCTTATCAGAAACAGGCAGATGTCTCATTCAGAGTTGTTCTTTACTCTGTTCCATGTAGGCTTTTTGGTTTTCCAATCTCTTTTTTTAACTTCTCTTCCTTCTGAATGGCTCAGCCATCACTTATGAGCAATCTGCTGTTTTGACTGTTCTAGATGCATGAGTCCGTGGCCGAGTAACCACTTCTTGTTCCAGCTTGACTTCTTAATTTACTACTTCTGTAATCTGCCTTCCACTAGGCCAACTTCTACCTTTTATAAGCCTACAGGAATCCAGTGTGGTATCCTTTATCTAAACTGTCATATAAAACTGTGGGATTTTAAGTGCAAGCTGCTTAGTGTTCCTCTTTTTGCCTTTGCCTTTCAGCAGGGAGTGTAGGTCTTAAATAGTCAAGGTGGATCATACAACCAGTGAACAGACTGGAAATGTTCAAAATGGAAAACTGGGGGGTACACTAAGCTACCTGGAAAATGTGAACTCTGTGTATATTCAGGTGAGCTTGTTAGCTTTAACTTAGCTCAAATGCTAAGTGTAAAAATACCTTTTGAAACCCAAGGGTCAGCATTGTCTTGATTAACTGTTGTTACAGTACTGAAGGACTGCGCTGTTATGCACTGTTACCCAAATTAGCTGTTGTGTTAGCTAGTTTGTGTGCACACAACTCACTTGGCAATTCAGGTGGTGGTACTACACATACTTCTGTCTCTATGAAACACATACTTCTGTCTCTATGAAACTTGATCTACTTTGATGTCATCCAGAATTTCCATTGATGGAAAAAAGGCCTAGTGCTTTGGGTTAGGGCTTTGCTGGTAATTATTTCACAAAAGATAAGTTCTTTCACATAAAAATCTTTTCTTTCTTTTTACAGTCTTATAACCTCTTTGTTGTTTTCTGGAAGCAGTATATTAAAATTTTACAGTTGTTCTTGTTCCTAGACCATGTTGGAGACTTTAAAGGCTCTTAGCAGTTGGTCAATAGAGGCTTAAAAAAATGATTATACTGACTTACGGGTTGCTCTTTAAAGTTTACTGACTAATCTGTATACACTCGATTCTTACAGCAATCCCAAACTTACTTATCAGATTTAAACACAAGATCTGGGAACTAGCTTTACAAGGACCCTCCAGCTGAGAAATGATGCATTGACAGACCTCTGTAGGGAACAAAGCTTCTAGAAATGCGGTGAAACGAATTAATAATCCCTTGGCACTGCATCTCTTCCTTCTAACTTTGTCTAGTGTCAGTAATGCATAATAATTGTGTAATACAAGTACTACCTCGCTCTAAAAGTCTCACCAAGGAGATAGATAAAACACACCAATTTTGCAAAACAGGAAATTAATCTCAGAGGGCTCTGCAGCAGGAATGGAATACTGCAGCTAGCCAGTGGGGTAACGCTGCTAGCTACCTTCTCAGGGAAAGGAAGCTACTTGTGCTATCACTCACCTGCCAGTGTCACAGTAGTCTGCCTGAAGGATAGATTGCAGAGAAACTGCTTGACTTCTTTCACTGTTTGCCCATCTGTTAAATGGAGTGAACACTTACTTCTCAGACATCTCTGTATTATCCTGAAGTTCTGAAGAACAGGCATGCATATTTATAAGGGATTTAATGTCTTATGCTTCAGGGCACAAACTAACCTCTAATTAATAAGGTTCAAAAGCAGCTTCCCATGGGGCAGTGAATTTCTCAGAGAAGCATTCTTGTGTTTTCCGTTGCAGGTTTTGCTGTTGGCTACCTTCGTGCTATTAGTGGAGCGAAGGAATATGTGATCTGAGCCAGTTCCTAGAAGGCAGCACTGTGTGCCAATGAGTACACATCCATCCTCTTTATAAGCTGCATTCCCAGCAGATCTGGGCCAAATAAAAGAAGATTAATTAGAAATGCAAGGCAGGGAAAAAAATGTTTGTATTAGGTAGAGGGTTACAGCTGACAGCCACACATAGCACAAACCACAGTATCTTTGCCAGCCCATAATGCAAAAAGCAGAGTGCAGGATTCTAGCTTGTCTCTGTACTACATAGATTTGCCATGCAGCTGTGCAGACCATGTCCATTTATTAGCAGAGAGATGGCCTTTTCCAGATAGTGTTCTCTAAGGCTGTTGTTTAGGCTTACATGCACTTTAGCTTGTCTACTGTCTGGGAGTGACCAGTGAGTGCTTTGTGATAGCTCTGTGATACTTACCCCTGCATTTCTCAAAATCAAGAAGAATCATGAGGCAAGTAAGTACAAGCCGTGATGTTCTCTTTAATACCTCCCATATTCACACAGTCAGTCTTGTCTGGCTGATTTATTGTCCAGCCTCTGTTGGTGACCTAGTCTCCCAGCCCTTCACTTATTTCAGTATGTGTAATGATGACATCAGCATTATTACCAGCTTTAGGCTGTCCGTCTGAAGAGCAAAAGCCAGCAGTTAGTTTGTTTTTTGCAATCTAGTTGAGATTTATTGAGCCCCACAGTAGTGTTTGTCAGCCATTACTAAAGAGGTTTTATCTAACTTCACCATAGAATCTGTCAAGGTGAAGTACCTACAGCAGCAGAGTAAATGACATCCTACTAAGTCATTTAGGGAAAGTCTTCTCCAGCTTTTCTTGCTACTGCCATAAAGTGAACTATTTAAAACTATTTAAGTATCGTTTTTATTCAGACCTTTCCTTTATGAAATTCAGTGGTGGTCCTTTTGCTCTTTTTTTATTTATCTTTATTTGTCTTGTTCTCTACAGCCATCTATCATCTTCACATTCACATCACCTCTTTTCTTCTAAGCCTTCCTGAATTCTTAGTCCCTTTTCAGATTTGCTTCAGCTCTATCTTGTTTTAGACAAAGCAAGTCCTCAGATTTCTAACTTAGAAGAGAGGATTCATAGAAATGTGGAAGGGGAGGGTAAATAATCTCTAGATGCTTGGGAATGTAATTCTTAAAGCTCCAGAAAAAACCCATACTGGGTTGCTCACTCAGCAAAGGCTCTTCTAGCTACATTCAGTAAAATCTTAGGTTCCCTAGGTAACCTGAATATTAATTATTTGATTAGTATTCTTCAAAGGTTTTCCACCTAAAAGAAATGTTTTGTTAGTGCAACAAATTACAGATCCCAACTGGATGCAAGCTGTAATTGTTTTTTACATAGAATGGTTGGAACTGACCTTAAAATTNATTTGATTAGTATTCTTCAAAGGTTTTCCACCTAAAAGAAATGTTTTGTTAGTGCAACAAATTACAGATCCCAACTGGATGCAAGCTGTAATTGTTTTTTACATAGAATGGTTGGAACTGACCTTAAAATTCGTCTAGTTCCAAGCTCCCTGCCTTAAGCAGGGACACTGCCCTCTAGACCAGGTTACTCAAGGCCCCATTCAGTCTGGCCTTGAACACATCCAGGGAGGGGCCATCCGCAGCCTCCCTGGGCAACCTGTTCCAGTGTCTCTCCATCCTCATCATGAAGAATTTACCCCTGACTTCCAGCCTAAACCTCCCCTCTTCCAGCTTGAAACCATTACCCCAGGTCTTACCCCTACAAGCCCTTGGAACCAGCCCCTCCCCAGCTTTCCTGCAGGCCCCCTTCATCCCCACACCTCTGTGCTTTACAGACTTTTAAGCTTGATTTATGCTTGTTTGGACTGTACACCTATGGTAGCAAATAATCTGCAGGTTTTCCAAATAGTTGCAACTACTGTTTTTGCTGGAAGCTAACAAATAGCTAAAACAGCCATCTAAAATGACTGTGAGGGAGAACATGCAGGTGCTGTGCTTTATGAGAAGCCTCCAGGTATTTTCTTTCTGGGTTTTTAAACAATCTCAGAATGGGAGGGACCTCTGGAGAGCTAGTCCAAACTCATAGCCCTTCCTTGCTGGGCATGGAGCTTGGCAAAGCAATGCACCAGTTCTTCAAGAGTGGTGTTACACTGGATTAGTCATATGTGAGCTCTGGGTACCAGACCCTCTCCCTATGGAAGTTCTATTCCTGACCAACCCTATTTATGTCTGGTAAGACATAAGGAGGAAATTCCTAGGTGTAAAATACAATTTTAAACCCAATGGTATTCCCCCACTCTTTTGCTGTTACATTGTACCACCCCACCAAAGTATTTTAAACTATTCTTTTTAAAAAAGAAAATATTGCTACTGTAAGTAAGAAAGAACACTGGGTCCTGAAAAGATTAGTTAAAAGATGTGGAGACTTAGACAGCAAAGTCCCATTTTCCTAGTCTTGTAATGTTCTCACCTGCTTTTTATCCCACTTGACCTCTATTACCCTTTTCCCACTTTAACACACACTTCTCAGAAAAGATATTAAAAATTCCTTCTGATTATAAAATCCCACTTCTTGAAGAGATTAATTTATACTATGCTACACTCTTAAGATACCTAACAGTATTTCTTAACACAGCTGTGTGCTGCAGCAAACGGCTGTTGAAACACAAAATATCATGTCTGGTCAATTTATGCTTACATAAGCTCATGCCACCACAGAATCAATAGCTTTCCTAATGATAAACAGATCAGTAAGTCCACTGTACTCTCTGAATTCTTCCATTCTCATATGCAAAAGAAAATACGTATAACTCTGAGATGGCAGTGTTAATTAAGAGTACGTCTTCTGCGAAGGGTTATCTCATGGAAAATCAGGAGTATATATTCAGACATCTATTTCAGAAGTGAAAATAAGAAGGCTGAGTGGAGAGATAGTAATTGGTGACAATTTGGAGAAATGGTTGACTTTTAATTGCTCGACAGGCTATATACTTTTCTAAAGGTTGGAGGATTCCTGCAAGGGGACTTTAATTTTGGATCAGACTGAGTTAATTATGTCTTCATGACAGACTCTTTAAATAGCCCTCGGTTTGAAAATTTTATTACACTTTTCACATATTCAGCCTTGATATTCAGCCTTGATTGCCGATTCAACCCTGCTGGCTTTTGTTGTCTAAGACATTTAGGATTTTACTGCATTTATAGACACTTCAAGGGCTGTCAGTGTAGCATTCTCCTTCAAAACACCCATTCAGATATTAGATTTAACGGCTCTTTTCTGAAAGACTGGAATATATTGTATTATGCTTCGTTGCACTTTGAAGCTATTGACTTGGGTTGACAAGAGCCTGAAGAAACCTTTATCATTGTCTAGGGCCCCCAGTGCAGTGCAATACAATAATTGCATGCTCATTGTAAAATATTATGGCAGTGGACATAGATAAAAGATAGACTCACTGTTTGTAGTTGCACCCTTGAAATTTTGCTGTTATGTAGTCTAATTTTCTGTGGATTCTTCTCTGTACTGTCACAACAGTCTCTTCAATTTGAAACCTCAAAATGATGTTCTCTTTAATACCTCCCATATGCTCAGGTTAGGTGAACTATTCAAACAAGCTGTTAGGCAAGTACAGATGCTTTCTGGTTACTTGTAATCCACTGAACTTTTGTTGCTTGGAATACTTTGGCTGTGTTCAAATGGTATTACACACTTTTGTGAAGTGCACTTTGATCAGGAGTTATCACTTTGAATATTTGCTAGCATTCCTTTGTGACTCACTAAGCAAGTGTTTTATAGCAAAATGTTCTTTTGGCAAACTAACATTGCCTTGTACAGATGTTTGTAAAAGGTGACTTAGAATGAAATGGACTTAGACCGTTACTGAAAGAAGCTGGAACAGTTACCTATTAAAAATCTGCACTTGTTGAAATTCTGCACCTTGTTTCAGTGTGATTGTTAATACTGACCATAAAGCTTCTTAATACTGAATGTAAACTTTGGTAAGTGCTAATTAAATTGATTTTTCTCATCCTCTTCATTGTAGCCTTAGAGGACAGTTGAGCATCTACTATACAAAACAATGTTTTGCATATTGTGATACTTCTGCGGTGACCTTGCCCACCCATTTTTTTCCTCCTCCCGCCTCAGTTTGGTCCAATGAATAATGACAGTGAAACATTTCATGCTTTCCTCAGCATTGAAAAATCCCCTCTGGCATGCCTACAAGCATTGGTGTCACAGTGAAGTGCGGTCTACACAAAAGAAATACTATTAGGTTAACACAGTATTGTCAGATTCTGCAAGCTCACATCTTCCTGGGGGTACTGCAGCACCCTGCAGATCACAGTTAACTGTGCTGGCCCAGTAGTCCAACTCCAGTTTGCTGGAGCAGACGGTTCCAGTGATATGCACTCTTCCCTGTATCCCAAAGTACAAGTAAAATTTTGGTGCAGAATCAAGACCCTTCGCATACAAGATTTTTTTTTCAATATAGAACAAAATTACTTAGCTACGCATTTCTAAGCGAAGGTGTTCTGAATGTGAAACATCCTTCTTACTGCTGGAGGATAGACTGAAGGTTCTCTTGGTGTCTGTGTCAGTTGTTTGGAGGAGTGAGGAGTTTTTAAATTCAGCAGAAGCTCTTTGCATAAAGAGAAATCTTGTGCTTGCTATATATTGTTCCCCTTCCACTCAGGATAAGAGCAGTGCTGGCTTTTCGACTAGTTGGGCAACTCTGCTAGCCCTTAACTATCTGTCAACTGCTTTAGCCTTTAAGGTTGGTTCAAACTGAGTTGTTGGAAGGAAGATATGGAGACATATCTTGTACTCCAGAGGAGTTAATTCCCAAACTCGGTAGTTCCCTGCAAAACTTGAGTTCTTTGTCTCCAGTGTCCTTCATTCTGGACTTCTAATGCTGTGACTAGACTGTAAAAGCTCTTTGTTCTAGGGGATCCCACTCTCTAGAGCAGAAGGTCTCCCTAGCCTTCAAGTCTAGCATCTTTGTTAATAACTAGAACTTAAACTTGCTTGCCATAAGCTATATTCATGTTCTTTACATGTGTTTGCATCCCATCTTCCAAGAGCTGCCCCTGTATCTCAGTGTTTTCTCCTGGTCAGAATGAACAACATGGATCACTTTCTGCCCTTCCAAAGTAAATGCAGAGTTTGGCTTTAAGGTACTCCCTTAAAGGAGCTGTTATCATTATAACCCTTGTCTTTTAGTCTACTGTCCATTAGGAACTCCTTTGTAAGGTAGGTTTTAACAGTTTGTCTTTCCCCAGGTGTCAAGTTACACGAGTTGGCTTAGCAGCACCTTATATAGCTCTTGTTAAAAGAATTGACTTGTACAATTCATCTCATAATTAGAGGAAGTGACACTGTTTAGGGTGTCATCAGCTCATGGCAGAGTCCACATATTATATTAATATTGTGATACTGGTTGTAGTAATAGATTGCTTGAACTGCCCAGTCTCTGCCTCTGCCTTGTTTGCTGTCAGTTGTTGAGGTACCGCATGACACCACTCATACAAAATCTTGTATGAGCAGATTAATATCCACTAGCAATAAATTTAGCAATGTCTGCAGATTACACTCATTGCTGCTGGAGCAATAGATGGATGCTTAGTCACAATGGGGTTCTGTGTCATGATTTGATCTAAGTGATAGTTTTCTATTGTTACCTCCAAATTTTTAGCACATATGCTCTTAGATAACATAATATTATTATTAATCAGTATGTATTCTCTTGTTCTCGTTGAGTTTCTGAACTAGCCTGGCCCTTTTTTACTTTGTCAGTGGATCCACAGTATTAATTTAAAATAATTATTAATTATTAAACTTAGTAATGTTTCTTATTAATTCCAATACCTATTTTTCTTCTAGATTGTTTATGCTCTTATTGCAGCACCATTTCTTGGGGAATGACTAATAAGCAAAAATACATAATCTATATTAATGAATGTTATCTATCATCAGTTTGCCTTTTCAGGTTCTGGAAACCACCACACAAAAAATAGCCGATATACTAAAGCTGGGCAAGAATATTCTGGCATTATTCCTCCTTGTCTGAATGTCCTATGGTTGACATAAATAATAATTAAGCCTGCTCCCACCCCCAGCCAGGAGCTGGGCAGCCCTAGCTCTGGGCATGAGCATCTCCCTAGGCAAGGACTGATGGCCCCAGGAGCAGAATCTGATCGAGGGTAGTGAGGCTTTGTGGTGCCTTTAGGGCCTGATAGTGATGTCTGAAACCTCTTATTACTGCAGTACATACTAAGGTTTGAACAAGTTGGTAATAGGAAAAAGTGTATGAGAAAGAAAAGCAAGAGGGCTCTGGTCAAGAGTAGTTCAGTAGCATGCAGTGTTCCCAGCCTGAATAATTTGATTCTCCTTCCTCATTGCTTCACTTTTAGTTTTTCATAGGTTTAAAATAGGTCACTGTATGCTCAGAGCAAGTGTTTCACCATGTGTGCTTCTCCTGATCTACAGGATCCTCCCTTCCTATATACCTAGTGCTTTTCATTGGCCACAGACACCCCTGCCCCATAAGATTTCAATCAAGGCAGTGTGAATCACCGTCTTTAGGGATTGGAGCTGAATATGGCTTGTGAAAATCTGAACCCTACTGCTTCTTCCCTATTAGAATTTGCTAATTTCCCCTAGTATAATTCTGGGGCTGTTTAATTTGAAGGGAAGGAGGCTGAGGGGACACCTTATTGAAGGTTGGCAAGAGGTGGGAGGTGGTCTCTTCTCACAAGTAATGAGTGATAGGACAAGAGGAATTGGCTTCAAGTTGCACCAGGTGAAGTTTAGGTTGGACATTAGGAAAAACTTCTGAACTTTGTTGAACTTTCTTCCCCAAGGGTCATCAGTCATTGGAACAAGCTGCCCAGGGAGATAGTTGAACAGGCATTCCTGGACATATTTAGAAGTTGTGTAGACATGGAGCTCAGGGACGTGGGTTACTGGTGGGCTTGGTACAGTTAGATTAATGGTTGGCCTCAATGATCTTAAAAGATCTTTTTCAGCCTAAGTGATTCTGTGATTATTTGTGGTTTGTGTCATCCCACCATTCCATGATTCTCAGAGTTCCTCATACATCTGCAAACTTTGCAGGAGTTTCAGAGCTCAGCATTCAAAATGGGTCAATATATACTAGTCATCCAAGGGACTACTGAAATGGTATTCTTTCCTGTGGTGAATTCTTTCCTATGTGTGAATGAAATCAATCTTCCCAACCTTTTTTGTCCCTCATGTTGACATATCCTTGGGTTTTTCCATGGGCTTGGCTATGGTCTATCTCCATCAGAAATAAAATTGTATTATTAATAGTGTATTTGCTATGTCTTGATTGTTGATGGAAGTCAAATGAAGCAGCATCTGTTACCTGTGACTTACGTATTTAAACTCAGCTTATTGTTTATCAGAATTTGGCTCGTATTGTTTAAGTAATTCCAATGGTTTGGTTTACTCTGTGCACTGAGAAAGTATGAAACTGGATATAATTTAGTAGTGGACTTGATAAAGTTAGGTTAGTGGTTGGGTTTAATGATCTTAAAGATATTTTTCAATCTAAGTGATTCTATGAACTTATGAAATAAAACTCTTATTTTCCTCTGTAAGTATTTTATTTCTTCATGGTTAACCTCGGGACTGGAATTACTATCTTTTTCATGCTGTGTTATCTTCTTTGAAATTTCCTCAGCAATTTGATTATCAATTAATTTTATTCTCTAAATGGTTGGTGGGTCTTGGTATCTCACTTAATGAGAAATCTGTGCCCTACCAATTGATAGATAATGCCTGACCATTAATATTTCAGCCTTACAGTCTAAAAATTGGATCCAGTGGCAGCAGAGAGAACATTGTTCCCTAAGGCAAAATGAATTATAGCATTTCAAGTCTGATGGAGAGCTTTTCATTGCATTTCACTGTTAATAATGTAGGATCTTTACACACCTGTTTTCATACATTTGGAGGTAATCAGAATTGAAGATGGGTGATAACCTTCACTCCTACATAAATTTTGAGTGAATCCCTTTTATCTGTTTAAAGACTGAGATTTTTTTGGGGAGCAGCTGGGCTGCTGTCACTACCACAAAGATCCATCATCTTTATTTGTAAGTTGTGATGTAATTTATCTAACATCTGTGATGCAGTGCACAGGAAAACCATGCTGAACAGTTGCAGAGTGAATTATTGATTAATTGGCTTGCAACCACCTAGCTGTTCACTGAGTGCTATAGCTGGTAATTATCGCCATTCCTTTCATCTCTTTAGTTCTTTCTTTCTTCAGCCTTCTAGTTTCTCACAATCACTCATTCTGTGTTGACTGAAATCACATTGTTAATGTTTTGGGAACTGAAGTCGGTGTTTCTACAGTAATATTATCAAGTAAGAATAAGGAGAAAGATTACAGCTTTTTCTGGATGGGAAAGTGAGGCTAAGTCAAGGAGTCAAACAGGGTAAGAAAAGGACTTCTTGGTCTGATAAATTTCTGAAAATTTGCTGTGAAAATGGACTTGCTCTGCAAAGTAAGTTGACAGAAATGATGTTTATAGAGGGTCCATATAGCTGTTTGTTGCTTAGTTAATTAGATCCGGCTTTCATTCATCTAGTTCTTTACCACTGCTGTCCTGCATACTTGTCAGTCTGAGCAGGTTTTATTTGGGTTTTTTTTGCAGGTCAGAATTAGCTTCCTGCTGTGATGCAGTTCACAATTTTATTGCTTCTCAAAACAACACCCCACTGGGAAGTAACATGAGTTATGAAGTGGACAGTAAAAAGACCATCCTCATTACAGAGGACATTTTTAAGATGCTGCCTATGGTAAGAACTGTATCTTAACCTGTTACTGTAATTGCAGTATCATATATACTTTGGGGTGGTAGTAGAGCTGCTTTGTTTGATTCCTCTGTGAGAAACCGTTCACCCCCTGCATGCACGTCATCATTCACTTTGTAAGACTTTTTTTAGCTTACTTCCTTTCTTTCCAACCTTCCTCTGCAGTGGTGGAGGCATGGACAAGGTATAATAGATCAGATTGTAGGTAGAGATGCTACATAACACAGGAGTCAGCTGAGTTTGGGAGACAAAGTTTGCCTTGCTTTTCTCATTCCCATTTTCAAAGGCATTTCAATCTGTAACAGCATTTCGTATTCCTTGTATTTCCACTCCATTTCCAGTGCAGGCTTGGGCATTTAACTTATGAAAACTATTTTTCTGGTAAACCTAATACTGAAGAAAAGAGAATAGACTACTTCATTTAGAAAGGACCTGCGATGACCATCTAGTCTGACTGCCTGACCAATTCAGGGATGCCCAAGAGCTAAAGCGTGTTTTCAAGGGAACTGTCCAAATGCCTCTTAACTGCTGACAGACTTGAGACTTTGACCATCTCTCTAAGAAGCCTGTTCCAGTGTTTGACCACCCTCTTGGTAAAGAAATGTTTCCTAAATATTACTGCAATAGAGATTTTGACTCAGTTTTTCAAGTGAGTTCAGTTTCTGCAATCAAAGTAACCCAGATGTTGGCCTCTGATGTATGTCAGTGGTTTCACAGCAGGAGAGGCTGAACAAACATGTATAAGTTTCTGAGAACCTGGGTTAACAACCAACTTTATTAGTACCAACTGAAATAACTAACAGTTTACATTAATTTGCTAGGTTGTGATTTGTGCTGGTTCCTAACTAGATGCACTTAGCTCCAGTTAATCTTCCCCACTACAAGATAGTAACCTCTAATGAGAAGAGTAGAGAGGGTGAAGAGCCAGAAACACTAACCTCTTCAGTAAGCTGTTGTATTCACCATGAGTCAAGCTAGGACACGTTATTATCCTTCACATTCTCCTAATTTTGTTCTTTTACATTAAATGCAATTGCATGATGACACAGTAATGCGCATGTACAAGTTAACTTCTAACAAAGTCAATGACTGTGTGACAACTCCCAGTCTGCTGGTGCTAAGGAAAACAGATTAATTTAAATTATGTTCAGTACAGTTTAGTTCCTTGTACAAGATCATTTTGATATTAAGTGTATTTAAAAAGTATTAATCCAGTTTTAACAATCTAGTGTTATTCTTTCAAACTACTGACCACAGAACTAGCAGTTCTCGCTCTGTTGGTGCCTATTCTTGGCTTCTTGCTGTCCAGGCCTGGTAAATGACCATTTACCTTGTCTGGTAAATGGTGGGATTTACCAGATTAAACCTGCAAGAACAAATAACTAAAACATGAAGAAACAATCAAAAGGCATTGGCTATGTCTTTTTATTTGTTTGCAGTCCTCCCCTCTTTCAGTATATCCCTTCAAGACCTGTGCTGTGGTTGGAAATGGAGGCATTCTGAAGAATTCCAGCTGTGGAGACGAAATCAATCGTGCTGACTTTGTGTTTAGGTAAAAGCTGCCTCATCTTACTGAATTATGTCAAATTTTTCTGCAAACTTGCAGGCTTGGAAGCAATCCAATGCTGGTTCCTATCAGTGAGGGAGGATCTTGACAGTTCTTTATTTCTGCCTCTCTAAGGATGATCCTTCTGCTTTTTAGATGTCAGAAGGCATCTTCCTAAGTAAAGAGAGGAATACATGGATATATGCATAGTCCGTTCAAAGGTATCTTGGCAGCAACGTGATATGTGACTATCTAAGAACCTAACATTTCTGTTCATGTAACATCTTCAGGAGAGGGAACTTTATTTCCCTTTTACTTTATTTTAATCAGGAAGAAATAATAAAGAAAATCCTGAAATTGAAATCAGCCTGGTATTAAATGTCACGTTTACCTTGACCTCTGGTTATACAAAGGGTTTACATAGCCTTTGATTGGCTCAGTAACACAATCAATTAACTGCGCTGATATTTGTGTCCCCTTCTATTAGCCATCTTAAAAATTAGACATCTCATTTAAGTAGTTTTTTCAGCTCCCTCTATAGATTGTAGAGAAAGCAAAGCCTAATTTGAACCACTGTTTCGGTATGTGAGTCACACTTTGTAGTTCGTGCGAAGGAACAGAGTAACAGTGAAAATTCTGTCCCCCATCACACAGTCTGTTGAATTTTGTTTCCTTTTCTACTTCTGAAGGCTTTTAAAATTAAAAGAAGATAACTGACTTAATAAAAACAGCATCTCTGCATGCTAGGATGCTAAACTGACAAAGTGATTTTTTTAAAAAATGCTTTCTTCACCACAGTTTCTCGATGGGGCGAGTAATGCCATTAGAAGACAAGGGAAAACTTTCAGAAGTTTAGACAAGAGGGGCAGTATTTTCTATCAGCTAACTTATGGTGTTCACAGACTGCCTCTTTACAGGATTCTAACTTTGCTCCAGATTTATGAGGTGATTTACCAAAACGAGCATTCTGTGCCCTATTTTAACCATCCATACAGAAGAGTAAATATTTTTACTAGAAATCCTCTGAGCCTTATTTAATATTTGTGAAGTGTTTGTAGATCCCTGGGAGCTGATGTGAAAGTGTCATTGCACAAGAGAGGAATTTGTAAACAGTAACCATAAAGCATTTCTGGTGCACATCTGCTTAAGTAAATGTTTCCCAATTGCAGGTGTAACCTCCCTCCAACCATGGGAAGCATTAGCAAAGATGTTGGCAATAAAACAAACCTTGTGACTGTTAATCCGAGTATCATAGCTCAAAAGTAAGTACCACTGCAAATCTGTTTCTGTACTGTATTGTAGAATTGTTTGATATGATTTAGATTTTCTTCAAAGTCTGTTGGGATACCAGCACAGGGAGCAATACATGCAGATGACTTCATTAAGCCTTAATTTGCATGTAAAATATGCACCAGCCTAAATGGAAAGTTGTTCATCCTGGCTTTTTTTTTTTTTTTTTGTAGCAGAAAAGAGTCAGCAATACCCAGATTAGCAAGTGCCTTGCTTGGCACCAGTCTACAACTTACGGAAGGGTAAAATTGACAGTTGCAAGCCCAAGCCTCTTCTTTCCCCCACCATGACCCTCATGGCCCTCAGCATAAGAAAGGAAATGCAATCATAACTCAGGAAAGCTTGGGAAAGTGTGTCTGGCTACCAGTAGGACTGTAAGCACATGTTCTTAGGTAATGTGCTTAGAAGCTGTTCTGATGAAGGCTGTTTCCTGAATGGAGGGCAAATTTCTGGAATCCATTTTCTCAAAGCTGCTTGCACACTTTTTTCTCAGCAAACTTTTTCTGGGTTTTTTCACCTTTTGTGATGAAAGGAAAATCTAATAAAGCCAGTCTGACTAATCTGACATCTTCAGCAGGTTAGAACTGCAGCTTATCTAGGAAAAAGGAATGCTGTGGCATGTATTTACTGCTGAGTGATCTTACTGTATCTCATTGTCTGTTGTATTTGAATTTGTCAACAACAACAGGCAAAGTTGCTTCTTTTATTATTTAGAGGAAGAATAAAAATGTACAGTGAGCAGAGAAACAACTAACAAGCATTTGTCATTGATTCAAGGACAAAGCTCAATTTTTTGTGATGAGTCCTGACTACCTTGATGCTTACCCAACCCTTTTTGATTTAAATTAAGATGGATTATTGATTCCCACAGAATAGATTTAGCTCACTGGTGTTAGTAGGGCTGCACAAGAATATGAGAAAGGAAAACTTTGTCCGGTGACTCAGCATTATTGCTGACTACTGACCTGATGCACAATTTGTTAGAGCTTGATCAAAGTGTTCTGCCACAGCTGCACTAATTTTATAGCCAAATTAAGCCACACCAGGGTAATAGGGGTTACCCTGAATGAAACAGGAGCTAAATTGTGCATGGACAAATGCAAGATCATGAGAGTAGGTTAGGATTTTTTAAAAATCATTATTGTTTAAGTATTCAGAAAATACTGTAAATGCTTTTAAAGGAAGAACAGGAAGCAGGTTTGCACCAGTTAGCAGAACTAGGTTTATTTTTTTCTCAGAAAACCTACTCAGAGTTTTTTCACTGTATTTTTTACCTCTATGTTCAAGCACTGGGTTAGCCTAACATTACTGCTAGGGTTCATCAGCTTTTGAACTGTGTCTGTCAAGATGCACAGTTGATCTGTCCTGAGGAAAGAAGCACAGTTCTTGTTTGTCTTGATATTAGCTACCTACACAGCACATTATGGTGGCAGTGCTGGAAAGGAAAACAAGAGGAGCTTGTGTTTGGGTTCTATCTCAGTAACAACAGAGATCTCCATTCTGTTCTGAAGTTTCTTAATGTACTTTACACTGAGTAGAAACTGAGAAAGTTCTTGGAGTAGAGGCCAGAAGTTCACCCTTCAGACACTCTTCTAGACAGAGGCTCAGGCATTTCTTGCTGGGGTTTAGCTTTGTGACTCTTGCATGCACAGGGGCCTAGGGTCAACAAAAAGGACTGAGTCTCATTCATTTTGTTTCAGAGTCTGGTAGTAATAGTTCTTGGGTTTGGAATCAGAAGCTATAAGTTTAAACCCCTTCAGGCTGAGAATGGGTGCATTGCTCCTTGTGTGAGCTCAGTTGTGCAAGAGGTGACTGGTTAACTCCTCCATGATAGTTTTAAATGGAAATGACAGTGGGTGCTGTCTTGAAGTGCTACACAAACTTGAGTTGCACACACTCTTGAGTTCTGAAGAGAAATGAAAACAAGTTTTCCATTTTCTGTTAGAGCCATTTGTGAAAATCATATAATCATAGAATCATTAGGGACCTTGAAAGATCATCTAGTCCAATCTCCCTGCCATAGCAGGATCACCTAGATCAAGTCACACAGGATCATATCCAGATGGGTCTTGAACGTCTCCAGAGAAGGAGACTCCACAACCCCCTGGGCAGCCTGTTGCAATGTGAAAAGTGAGCTCAGAGCTCTTAAAACATGAAAACAAACTGCTCAGGTAAACAACTAAAAAAGAGGAAGTAGTGCTTTGAATCCCAAGGAGGAGGGTGTGTGTGAATGGCATCATCATGTGATTCAGACAACTCAGATGTATGAACTAGGTGAGTGACTTCCTTGTGCCTACTATTTAGGTAACTCTGAAAGTTCACTGTTTAGCATTTGTTTGTGAAATCAGGTCTGTAAGTCTTTATATATCTCTGTGTGGTCCCTTTCTGGTCAAGGTAGATAATGCTTATATTTTCAGCTATTTTACTATCAAAAGCAGCCAAGACTGAAAATCATGAGCACACACAGTAATCTTTAACATTTCAAGGACTGCTCACATGGGCTATTGTACTCTCACACAGGACAGACACACAGATTTTGAAGAGAGGTAGTTATATACCTATTGATGTACGAAGCACATTTCACAAATGCAGGCAATGCGTGTCATAGTGCGTGTGTTTTTAAACAGAGAAAGTATAAATAAGATTTTTTTTTTACATTATCCTTTGAAATTTCTTGATTCAATCAATCCTGTAAACAGGCTTCATTAACAGTGAATCCAGTCTGTTTCAGTATCTCCCACATTGCCAATTTAGTTGTATGAAATGTGTGCTTATTATACAAGAAGGACAAATTTTCATAACTGAACATAGGACAACATACAACAATCTGGTATAAATTTGAAATGTAGGCATGCTGACCTGGTGTAGCAGAGTTTTTGACTCATATATACAAGTGAAGTCATGCTGTTTTGATCTGTAATATTTACATCAATTCCATTCACTCTTTTCCTAAAATATTCTACTTTGCAGATACAGCAAACTAAATGAAAAGAAGACAGAATTTCTAGAGAACATTGCAGTCTATGGAGATGCTTTTCTTTTATTGCCAGCTTTTTCCTTCAGAAGCAACACAGCCACATCTTTTAAAGTATATCACACTCTTCAAGAGTTCAAAGCAACCCAGAGGGCAATATTTTTTCACCCTACCTATCTGAGAAGTCTCGCCCTGTTCTGGAGAACTAAGGGTGTGAAAGCATACCGATTGTCATCTGGTTTTATGATCACTAGTGCTGCACTTGAGCTGTGTGAGAATGTGAAGCTTTATGGCTTCTGGCCTTTCTCAAAATCCACAGAGAAGACACCAATCAGCCACCACTATTATGACAACCAGCTGCCTAAACCAGGGTTCCACTCAATGCCTAAAGAATACAGCCAGATCCTTCAGCTTCATAGCAAAGGCATTTTGAAGTTGCAGTTCGGTAAATGTGAATCAGACTAAAAAGGTAGGTCACAGTCTTCCAACGCAAAATTCCTTTGTATAAGTAATATATTAAGGGAAACTTGCGGGTCTGTTCTTCCTTAGAGAGACATTTCTACTTTGCACTCAGTGAAGTTGTGTTCATAAGTAAGTGAAAGGTTGGAGTTTTCTGAACAAATGTGATCACCCACTTTTTTCTAATTGTGGACTTCAGAAGAGGAGCATAGCTAAATACACATTATCACCATAATTCACAGACAATCTCTAGTGTTTTCTTATCTCAGATATGTGTCACTACCAGCCTGTGTTTCTTTTGGTATCAACTCCAATGAACAAGCCTCCTTCGTGAGTTGCTTTAAAAAAGTTTCCAACTATGATCTACAAGAGAAGACACCTAATCTTAGCACAGTTTTTCCAGATGCATACAGAGGGCAGCAGACTGTCCCATGTAAGGGTGGCAAGAGTACATGCCTTTTGTTCCCACTTTTATGGTGAAGGTAAGTTTAGAGCAGTATGGTCTGGCAGCAGCCCTAGGCTGTAGAACAGTTTGGGAAAAGCACTGAGAAAGCCACTGTACACTACAGCAGATCGTGTTGAGGATTTTACCTCGAGGCAGCTCAGAATCTGGGAGTTACAAATATAGGATGAAGTGTCATTCCCTTTCCTCTGTCCTGTCTAACTGTCCCATCCCCCTTGCATTCCCACTGTCTGTGTATTGCCTTAGAGAAATGCAGCACAGAGTCTGGCTTCTGACCTTGAGCCAGTTTACCATGTACAGATTATAGATGGCTTTGGAAGGACTTGTCTGCATTTTTTAAGTTATGGTTTGCCCTGTTGACAAAATAAGACCAATTTGTACAATACTTCTTAATCTGTTAAGCTAACTCACATTCCTCAGCTCACAGTACTGTTGTCAGATTTGCCTTTATCAGAACTCTAGTTTTCCAGGGAGTTCAAGTTAATGTAACAATAAGTGAAATGTACAGTAGAACTACCATTGTAGTCAGTATGGTTTAATCGAGCTGACATAGTCTTATGACTATAGCTCAAGTTAAATAAATTAAAATAGCATCTTGCTCAAGTAAGAAATTTTAAGCCCAAAAACTAAGGGCTTTTTCTTCTGGCTCGGTTCTGAAATGTATTTGAGAATATCCTCTGATTGCATGTAGAAAACACGCTATCAAATATACATTCACACATGGTTCATCATCAGAGACTGTTAAGTTTTAAACCTAGTGCTAGTACTGAGAAGGTACGATTTTACTCAGTTTCAGATTATCAGAAGAAAAATAAACTCCTTTCATATTTTACTAGAATACTATAAAACATATGAGAAGGGAAGAGAAGCTGTCTAGTGAATGCATTCTCTGAGCCCATGGTGGGAGATTATCTAAGAGGAGCTTATGTGTATGCAGTTTCCTATGGCTAAGGTATGCTTTATTGCTTGTAGAAACATTACAGCGTTCTGGAAAGGTTAAGAAATACATAATGTGTTTTTCCTAGTGGCTAAGCTGTTTATACCCTGCAGTTTTCATTGTATTTATTCTTACAGAATATAAATCACTGGAGACATACCATGTAATTTTAATTGTAGTAACTGCACCAGCTAAGAAAATGAAAGGCAGCTCTTTATGAATATTTAATCAAGAGAGAAGCAGATAGAAGCCACAAAAATGTTTAAGTATCTGTGTGGGTTAATTAAATAGTGTCCATGCTTGACAGACTGAAAATCACTTCTGTGGCCAGATTTGCAAAATTAAGCTTTAAAGAGAAAAACAAAACAACCAGAAGGATAAGTTATGCTGTCCCAATTTACACGTATATTTAAAATGAGAGAACTTAGCCCTTTACAGCCAAAGAGATTGAATGCTTTTAGTGTGAGCTACCATTCTGCTATGATTAGCAACTCTTAGAGATAATTGAAATCCTGTAATAAGCGTGTTTCACTGAAAATGACCTTTTCTAAAAATTGAACAATTTTGTCTTTTCAGTTTACCTTTTGTGTTCTTCTCCCTGCTCTGCGCTCTTCCCTGTTAGGGTAGCTGAAGGTTTTGTACAAAACTGGGTGCCCACAGAAGTCTCAGAACTTCCTGCACATATTTCTGGGACAGTGCTCTAAGTAAAAGGTGGGGGAAGCTGCTCTTCTGGAAACACTTCTATTGCAAGCAGATAGCAAGTTCTGGAACAGTGTAGGGAGACCATAACTGCATCCCAATTAATCATTTTGGCAGTATTGCTGCTAAATACAGTCCTTGCCATTGTAAAGGTAAACTTTTCTTACCAGATGGAGAGAATTGCCAGACATGAGTCCTACAGGGCTGGTGCTGGACAAAGTGAAAAATACCATCTGCCTTTATATCCACTCTTAGGATTATGCTCAACAGGCATGTAGAAGTCTTCACTGAAGTAGATGCATACATATCACAGAGAGCAAAATTGAAGCTGAAACATCAGGAACATGTTGAAATGTAATTAAAATAATGGTCTTTATCATTTTGTATTAAATTACCAAATCATGTTTGCTATGGCCCTGCAGCTGAAGGAAGCCTTGTTTGTTCGTCGGTTTAACCTGATAAGCCTGAAGGGCATGTCATTAGCTTCAAGTAAATATGGGTTCTAGGAGGGGAAATGGCCCTCATTCATATTTAAAAACAGGCAGGAAAATCTGATTAGAAAAATTGTCATATGATAAATTAATCAGGCTGGCAAAAATTTGGTTGCTCAGAAGCCTGGTTAAAGTGCTAATATTTTCTGACCAAGAATCCGTCAGGTTTTCTGTTTCCTAGAAAGAGAAGGCATGGGGACAATTATGTGTTGTTTTGACATGCAGCACTGCAACATTAAGCAGATGCTCAGAGGAGTCAGTCAACAGAGAAAAGTCATAAAGAATAAAGCTGAAACTCCCTAAATACTCGACTGTTCAAGCAGAAGGACTGAAGGAGGGAAAGCTTGAACAGAGCTGTACTGGTGGTCAGGGAGTAAGAACTACTCAACATTTGATTGAGCGTGAGTGCATCTTTCCTGGAAAGTGAAAATGGGGACTGGGCTTTTAAATTCCAGTCAAATAATTAAGAGCCATCTAATGGAGAGCACAGTGGTGCGGCCCTCTACTCAAGGTGGAGCTGGCAGCGTAGCATACTGTAAAGTGGAGGATGGCCTCATTATGTGCTTAGGAATTAACGTCAGAGACAGTGTCTTCTAGACTACTGTCAGCGTGTGATCTCTTCTTTAACCTTTGAAGTTACTGCAGTCCAAATGAGTGATAAATGTTGTTATAAATTGCCTGTTTGTGATTGTACAAATAACCTGTTTATAACAGTAGGATACCAACATGATCTGAAATTCCACTGAAATTCTTTTATGCTTATGGCGTTTCAGTCTAGCTAGAGAAATGTGAACTGCCCCACAATTCATTCTTATTTGCCCGAAGAAAAACGATACCATGTTTTGAATGTAAGGACACCTCTGAATTCTTGTCAGGTAGCCAAATTTCAGCCTGTTTTTGACAGGCAAATATTATGCAGCATGAAATTATTAGGTGTATACAACATTATCGAAAAGGTCTTTTGCTTTAGTGCCTACACAGTACAGCTTTCAAGCACACACATCACTAATGTGTTCAGCCACCAAGTGTAAGCATTAAGTGTAATGTGAATTATGAAGCAAGTGACGATAACTTGCCTCTAGTTATTTGAAACTCACCAGAATATTAAGTCAAATCTTAATTTATGTTAGATTTCAAATATTCTTCAAAAGAAGTATTTACAGATCTGGAAGCAATTGGTGTGGTTCAGTTTGGTTTTTTTCCAGCAAAACTAGCCTGTTGAACAAACAAAACTCTATTTCAAAATACCATGAAGGTAAAATAATGTATAACATATTTTTATTCAAATTACCAGTGGGTGTGTTCCAGGAATATAGTGGTTGCATTCGTGCTAGACTAGATTATAGACTTTGTTATCTATGAGGAGGGGGTAAGTACAAGCAGTTCTGGGGGTATTCAGATGGAGTCCTCCTTTAGAAACAGCAGATGCCTGAGCTAGATTAGGCACCAACAGACCAGCTTCCCCAGAAGAATTTTGTGAGCCTGCGGTACTCTATAATAAATGTCGCAGACTCCCAGTCTGAAATAAGGTTGAAAAACCAGATGCCGAATGTGAAATGCACACACAGAAACCAAAGCCATTGGCTTATTTTGAACATACAAGCAGTTTCTCTAATATGCAAAAAATATCAATAACATATTTTATTGTTTTAATTCCAGGGTGATGATGATCCTAAGGAGACAGTTGGTGCGTATCTCAACAGTTCTGTGTTGGATTTGGATGTGATTTTGTGATCATTAAACTGTATTATTACAATAGAAAAATACAGTTGGAGAGAAAAGGAAATAGTTTTATTCACACAGTGAGCACTGCATTTCTGAATTTTGAATAAGTTTAGAAAGTACAAAATCATGTTTATTTGGGAAATTCTGAAACTCCTATCGGTTTAAGTGTAGCAAATCATACTCTCAGGATGGTGGCAATGTGTGTCATTCATCATGTTTTGCTTCATAAAGGATCATTAAAATATTTTGACGTAAGACCTCTGGTTTTGTTCAGATCATGTGGTACAGGCAGTGGTATCTGTAGGGCGGCTGCCTGAGCTGGCATTGAACATTTCCAATTAAGAACTTCATCCCATAAACACTAGCATTTGTCTATGTGAGAAAGGTGATGAGAAGAGCTACTGAGGAATAATTCAGTCATGTCATTCTTAGTTTGTCCCAGGGTGCACAGATGAAAAAATCCCTCAGGTTAGAGGTACTCAAGTGGTTTATGAGCTTTCATTTTGCAGGTGACAGATAATGCTGTTTATTTAATGGGATCACTCGTGTGAATGATGTTAATTTTGTGAACAAGTGCTTGAAGGCCCGGACCTGTATAAGTGTTTTTGAACTTCTATCTTGCTTTCCTATCTAAAGTCCAGTTCAGCTACAAATAAGATCAATAAACTAGGTCTGTGCTGCAATCCCCAAAGTCCTGATAGGGCATGACACTCATGTATTCCTGCAATTCCAGCTCTGTGTCTTGGCCGACACACGAGATGGAGCATTCATTAGAAGAATTATAGGCACCAAATCTATAATCTCTGTGTTTTTTTCATCTAGCATATCTCGTATCTATATGTGACTACAGATAAGGAAACTGCTCGTCTCCTATACCAGGACATAGGAGAAAATAAATCTATATCCATGTAGTTTCCATATCATTTGAGAATACCTGTGCAGCATCATTCTGCAACAAAAGAAGGTGAAATATCAGGCCAATAGAATCACGTAAACATTTTCAGGAGCTATGACAAGCAATTGTTGCCCTGGCTGTGCCTGCTTGTATGTTATTGCTTACAAAAAAAACCCCAAGCAAAACAAAATCCTGAACCAAAAACAACAAAAAATGTGTTTCTATTAAAAGAAGAGTTTCAGTGGGATTTTTTTGAGAGTCTGTTGAATGATCATCTCAAAGATAGACTGTCCTCTTCCTTCTTAAGTCAGACACTATCAGTTATTTTGTTTACTAAATCTCCCTTTGCCACTGTAGCATTAAATCCCCAATCAACTGATTTATAGAGCATTCAATATTCCACTCATTGAGGATTACATGTGCATAAATAAAATCCTACTTAAATGAATGAAACCTTATAAAAATAAGGTTAAAGAAGACTTTTAAACTAATAGTTCATAAGAGCATTTTTCTACATTATTGCAATATTTGAAAACTTACATTGTGGGAGTTTTATAACCGTGTAAATAATTCTGAAAGTATTAGAATCAATCATTATGCTTCCACAGCTGTTAGTTGCAACATGTTCAGCGTCTTGATTTCATTTCCAAGGTAATAGATACCAGAAGACAATACTACTACCCAAGCAGAGGGCATTGATAAATCCTGGCTGCATATATCAGCAATAAAGTTAATTTTTTAATATTCGGTTTTTCAAAAATGGATGGTGCTTTGGGGCATTGAATGACATCACTAACAGACCACTTTGAATTTCAGTAGGGCTTTTAGAAGGGACAGAGACAACAGAATTGAGTTGAAGGGTACATCTGTATTACCAGCTGGTCGCTGAAAGGGGCAGGCACAAGGGTTTGATTTACTGGGTTCTGTTATGGTTCCAGCACCACTCGTTCACAGTTTGCCTTCACCAGCAGTGAAATCTCTGCCAGTTTCTGGCCACAGGCATCTGTTGCTCTTGTGCAAAGCTAACTGCTGCTAGACCCTGCGTTCATGTTGCAAGTGTTACAGATAATTTTCTACTGCGAGAACCTAAGATCAGAGCCAAATTTGCTCCCAAAAACATTCCTTGTGTGTCATAAATCACTCACGTAGGCTGTCCCTGAGTTGTTGTAGCTGGAAGCCATGCAAAGTGCTGTACTTGTACTTTGGGTGATGCATACAGCCTCAGTTGAGCAGAACAATGTTATGTTTCATCCTGAGAGACAGGAATTCCTGTGCTCAGGCAAGGAACTGTAACTTCTTCCAGTAGTGTAGTGTGATAAGATAATCTTGGCTGCATAGCAGCAACATGGTTTGACTTGGAAGAACTCTTACATATTTTAGAGATTGGGAGAATCTTGTGTTACATCTAGAACAACCACAAGTGTTCTGTGTGTACACAGAAGTTACCCAAAGGGTATCACTCACCTGAATAAAGTGTCAAAACCTGGTTGTGTGTGAATTAGAAAATGTAGAAAGGACAAAATAAACTTTATTCTCAGTGAAGAAGCAACTTTTTGAAAGCATTAGTTAGCATGATCTTGGTGAACAAGTGCATACAGTGTGCTGTCATGACCATAAAGAGTGGAAGTTACTGTATGTGTTGATTGGTCATGTCAGTTGTAACACACACTTATTAGTAACTACAAAGGCTGTTGGAATGTATTTTAAAAAGGTTTAGCCAAAAAGAGGAAATCTATTCTAGTTTTCTTGGTATAAAGAGGTCTTCACTGAATGAGTGTGCTGTAGCACTCACAATCAAACATAATAGAAAGCTCGCTAACATGGACAGATGATGTTTCAGCAAAGTTTAAACTTGCTGATGACCTGAAGACCCTGTCCTCAATGCTATCAAAGCTCTCAGCTTTTGTGTGGAGCACATGACTGACAAGAAGTGCATGGAGGAATTGTTAACCTTTCCTAGGAATACTCTTTGAACTGCTTGTAGAATAAAAATACCATCTATTAGACTTCAGAATAAGAACCTATTTTTAATGTAGCTTTCTCAGGCCTTGCTCCAGACTTGAAATTAAGAGATGTTAGTTACATCCACTTGACTACACAGGAGTATAAACCTTGTACTTGGCTTTATTACAGCTGCTGTGTGCTTGGTGGCTAGGCTGTGCTCGTTTGTGCACAGGCTGGGCAATTTAGTAGCAGTGCTTTGTGTGACAGGGCGCAGTCAGATTGATCAAGACTTGCTGAACTACACTTAGTGTGGAAGGGCATGTTTTCTCGGGTAGCCGAGTAAATTATTTTTCACTTATTTTAGATCAAAAATTTCTCATTTGTTTTAGGTCTGTGCCAGGTTAATTATGAATAAATGGATTTTGTACCTGGCTGGGAATGACACACAAGGCTGAGACAAGTGCAGTCTTCATTAAGGCTTCTCAGCCAAAGGTTAGGAAGGGCCTTTCAGTTCCCTCTATTTCACATGACGAATAATCATTTTTAGGGTTTGTGAGCTTGCGATGCTGTCACATGCTGTGGAATGAATGTTGAGATTAAATAGTTTTCTAAAGATAGAAGCAGTGACAATGTGATAATAGTTCCGCTGTACCTTTCCAGTGGCTGACAGTGTCCCTGCACATGACTGCTTCACAGCATCAATAGATTAAAGCCTGCTCGGTTACTTTCAAGCCTTTCTCTCCTCTGAATCTTTAATGTTGCATTTTCCTTTAGAATTGAGTGCTGCCTTGAATGGGTTATTTCTTTTCCCCTGGTGGGGCATTTAGTGTCTTTTAGGGAGTTTGTATGGCCATGAATCAAACACTCTTGCACTTGCAACATACTTTAGGAAGGCAGCATGATAGGATACCCACAGTGCCCAATTGGAGGTGCTAAGTGCGGGTTGTAGCTCTGCAATGATTTAAGCTACAGACCAGAAGTCCTTGTGCTCCTGCTGTACAGAGTCGTTCCTGCCATCTCTGGATCCTGTCTGACCATACACTGAGCTATTTTGGCACACTGAGCCAGCAGAAACCTAACATAGCAACAGAAAGAGACAATTGTCACAGGGTTACATTATCACAGTAATGATGAGGCTGGAAAAGACCTTAAAGATCATCCAGTCCAACCTAAACACAACCAAGTAAACCTAACATCTAGATCATGCCACTCAGCACTTCAGACTAACCTTGAACACCTCCAGAGATGGTGACCCGACCACCTCCGTGGGCAGCCCGTTCCAAAACTGAATCACTCTTTCAGTGAAAACCCCTTTTCCTAATGTCAAGTCTAAGCCTCCCCCAATGGAGCTTAAGACTATGACCCCTTGTCCTGTCTCCAGTGTCCAGGGAGAAAAGACCGACCCCCGCCTGACTAAAACAACCTTCAAATAGTTATAGACAGTGACAAGGT
>VZRI01011804.1:0-11715 GCA_013397515.1 Upupa epops
TACTTGGGAGGGTTCATGGGAAAGACCTGATCATCCTTCACTGTTAGAGTCTGCCGAAGATGGTACATGTTTACTATGTAAAAGTGTACTGCAGGATTACATTTCATTTTCAATCCTTGAATTTTTGTAACTCACTTCTCCATGTTCACTCTTGACAGTGACCTTTCCTGATTCCTTGCTCTGGATTGTGCTCTTCACATAGGACTCCTTTGCGTGTACCACAAAGACTGATGACTTGGCATCAAAAGGCTTGTTCTGGGCCTCAATTCTCTCCTTCTCTGACTTCCGGAGGTAAGGAGCTGCCTCCCCAAAGATGGCCATATCAGCATCTGACGACATGGCTACTGTTTACTAGGGGTAATACAGCAAGTATCTGTGAGAGTTGAAAATGCATTACATTAGTGTAGCATATTCTAGAAAAAACCCTCTTAAGAGCAGAGTGGATTAGATGAAGCCCTTCTGCATGTATTGACTGATTGAATTGACTAATTTTTCTGATACTTCAGTTATCTGTTCTATAGTTATATGTCCATTATTTCTATTATATATGGTCAGATCTCTAGGCTTATTGGATGACTGCATTCATAGAGAAATGCTTTCTATGCTTTTGTTTATTTGCCTTTGTTGACTTAACCGAATAAATAATTTCTTTCTGAATAAATAGATATTCCCAATTTTGAAGATGTGAAAGCCCTCCTTCCTTTCTTTCTTTTGCACCTTTCTGAGTATGAGATTTATTTACAATAGAATACTGGAAGAAGCACAGCACAGTGGACATGCATAGAGCTAATATGATTAGCACTTTCATTAAAGGCATTCCCTCGGGATAAAGTATCCCAAGTAGTCAAATGTTTCACGTATTCCATAGAGCCATCTGCTAACAAATGAAGCTGTTGTTTTCTGCTTTGATCTTTTTCATAACAGAAAGTGAGTAATGTTGCATTTATTCACTACTATTAAAATAGGACACAGTGACCCTGTTTAATACTGCCGATTACCTAGACTGGAAAGTGTAATGCAACTGTGAACATGGAATTTAGGCACATTGTTCTAAAATATTTATCCTTTCTTTTGTTTTGCTTTGTTTTTTAGACTTACAGTTTGGAATTTGTGTAGCTTTTTGAATAAATTAAGAAGCTCATTTCTCCATCAATACTTTCACCTATATCAGACCTCTAGGTGAAAATCAAGTGCTTGCTTCACCTTTCCTTGAGAAATAAGTTTTACATTGATTACAGGAAAGGTATCTCGAACTTAGAATGTATCATTAAACCTTTTTTCTGAATTTTTTAAAATGTTACAGGCCAGAGAGTCTGGGAAATGTGGCCAATATAGCAGGAACAGCATTTTAATAAGTATCACAATAATTTTGTACATTGTAAAACTTTTTCCACTTAGAGTTCCACTGAAAGATTGCTTTGCCTTCTCATACAACAGAAAGATTTATGCATTCAAATGCATGCATGCAATTTCCTGACTGGGAGGTTTGTTTCTAACTAAATGATTTTCCACTTCATTAAGATGTTAATAAAAAGACATCATTCTAAGAAAAAACTAAATGAAGCTGTAAAATTGACCCAGTCATTCAACAGCAGTTTTATCATTGCCTATATCTCATATTTTCTTGCAAGATTCCTAACTAGAATAATACTAGTGAATAAGACTAATATGTATGCATATATGTTAGTACGTATTATAGTATGTAATGTATATTGTGTATATTTCTTGAATATATATTGTATTTTTACAGAGATATTGTATGTTGTTATTACAATGTATTATTCCAATACTAGATTATATAATACATTGTGTTTTAGTATGCATTGTTTTACCCTATAATATACAATACGTAATTAGATTGCCTTGTAAAATTGTTTTATGATGACTTTCTTTCTACTATTTTATATGGGTTTTTCCTGAATTCAATGATATGATATCTCTCTTTTACTTATTTAAAGCTTGCTCATTCACACAATAGTTTGTTAACATTTTATAGTTTTGAGGGATACATTCCAGTAATTAATAGAAATTAATATAAAAAGTGAATATGAACAGTTAATTTTCCTGAGTGCAAATATTTAAAACTGTTAATTTACTTGCTGTTCCAACTCTCGTTTTCTAGTTATCCAAGTAGGTATCATTGTTTCTTCATTCTCCTCTCACTAATAGCTATAATATAATATAATTATATCACTATTGTGAGCATTTTCATAGGCACAAACAAACTTATAGGGAAGCATAGACAAGTGCTTTTTTTCTAGCACTGATATTATATACAGCATTCTAACCCAATTCCTCAAGCTTCCCTGTGAAAGAAAAAAGAAAGTATTAATATTATTTAAATACATATGTCTTTTCCTGTTGCTTCATAGCTAGTGCCAGTAACACTTTACATTTGAGATAAATAAAATGAAAATAAAAAAACAAAGCCTGCTTCAAGAATATGTTTCATTTATGGACAAGTAATAGAAAATTACTTCCTGGTGTGGTCTTACTTCTTCGTACAGTTTCTTCTAAGCTAACGACTTACTGTCTGTTAATGTAGAAAACCACTCTCTTGAAAAAAATCTTAGGGAGAATGTAGGGAGTAGCAGGGATCTGTACTTTTAAGACCACCATTTTTGGGAATGTTTCATCAGAGATACTGGCAGTTCAGTTCAATACTTGTGCTGTGTTTATACAATACAATACAATGAATACAGACATTGCCAGTACACCTATGTAAAAGTTTTACCTTAGAGCATCTCTGTGTGTCCCTAAAGAGTGAATAAATCAAGACCTTACCTTTTGTGAGACAAAGCTTGTAGACTGGAACCTGGTCAGTATTGAAAAGCAGAATTAGCCCTTCTTACTCCTCACAGAGAAAATTTATAGACAGAAAACATGGATGCCTTGAAACAAGACTGAAAATCCCAGCTGACACTGGCAGTAACTCATTGAATGAACATAAGGTCTGCAGGAATGCATTGGTGCTTGTGGAATGCAGGGCCAGTTTCACTTTATCCCCCACCTCCCCAGTCCAAAGTCTCTGACACTCTTACCTTAGAGATTTCTGAGGAAGGACAAGACACTCTGATCCCAGAGTACTTTTATAGACCATGATCTGCATACGTAGCTACCACCTCCTCTTTCTTTGGTCAAAACATTTTTGGCAATCTTAACTCCTAGCAGAATTACCATTCATATTAGAAGTGAATGGATATAATTAGACATAACAGGTCTGTGAATCAATCTCCTATAAATAATTTCACAAGAGAGCATGAGAAGGGGGAAAGCAGGAGGGTGTGCTAAAGGAGATGAAAGTGGCTGCTTTGGCACTGTAATCCTTCAGATGCTGACTCAAGCAGAGAAAGCCAGTGTATTGTAATAGGAAACGTGTAGGGATGGAGAGGTGAAGACACAAGCTCCTGCATGCTGGCAATGTGTAAATGCATGAGGAGTCCTACTGAGATGCAGGGTTCTTTTTACAGGAAAGAAATCCCAATGCAAGAAGCATCTGAATAAGAGCACAAGTAGCAGAATCAAGGGATAATATGAACAACCAAATAGTGAAATGGACCAAAGCCAAAGCAAGAAAGAAGGATGAGTCTGAAGGTAGTGATAAGGAAGTTTAGGTGATTAAGGAAGATGAAGTAAATATGTGTGTGATTCTGAGGAATTAAGTCTCAGTTAACACAAGATACTATGAAAGGCAAAACAAGTTCAACCTAGAGCCAAAGGTGGAAGCCTCTAAGTCTGAAGTCACAGAGTTAGATCCAAAGAAAAGTAATACAATCCCAACTTGTTTTTGTTGCTGGAGGGTTTCAAGAGTCATATGGACAGCACTGTGGTACTGTTGCCCCAAACCTAAAATAAGCATTCTACTGAAAGCGGGAGAAATAGGTTATGTTTCAACACAGGGATGTAATTCAGCATTGCTTTAGCAAGTAGAAATAGGTATAGGGAAATGTTTAATATATTTATATTATCTGGAAGAAAAGCAGGCATGCTCTTGTGCTAGTATTGAAGAGAAACAGTTGTTTTTAGAAGGAGTTTAACCTCCTGCTAGTTTGTGAAAAAAGACACAATCTACTGTGGCTCAGACATGCTTCTTATGCTTCTTATCTAGATTAGAGAGGGGTTATGTATGTTATTCAACAGCACAAGCAGGGGAATTATGAAGAGGGCAGTGGAACCCTTCATTGTACTGAGAAATCATTTCATCTCCCTGCAAAAGATCCCTGCAAGAATTGTTGAAATAGGTTGGGTTGTTTTTTTTTTTCCAGTTGCTGGTTTTCCTTTTCCAAATTACAGTTCCTAAGACAAACAGGGCCATCTGAACTGAACCACATCTCAGGAGCTTTACCTGATCCTGTAATTTTGTACTGCTTCTCCACTTAAAGCACCTGTTGTGCTTCACTTCCCCTTAGCATCACCTACTCAGAGGTCTGCATAAGAAAGTGAGGACATTCCTTCCTCCTCTTCTCTTGGCTGAATATGTCTCTGTGATGGCACTGTAGTCCTGGGGGTGGGGAAGAAATTGGCAGATACCAGCTTCACATTTGGAGTAAACTCACACTGAAGATTAAGACTGATTCCTATAATTTAGCCCCAAAGGCTACATATGCACCTGAATATAAACTAACACTTCAATGACTCTGTGCGTGGTCTTATTTTGCTGGTGTATACAGATTGGAACTGGATTAAAATTGGCTGCAAAAAAAGACAAAAATATATGGATTTCCACAGTCACGTGTAATACTGGCATTAAGCTAGCAGCTATCTAAAAGCATTTGTTAGCAACTTTTTTTAAAAATAGAAAAATAATAATAATATTTTTTTTGAAGACTGAAAACCAATTTTTAGAAAGAATTTTTCAAAATTATATCGAAAACTTCCACAATCTGTAGGATTTTGTTTGGTCTGTTTTCACTTATATTTCCCCTTTATATTTCTGCTCAATATAACAAAATGCAATGGAACTATTGCTTTTTATCTCCTTTCATTCTTGCTTTTTCCTTTCTTTGTAATTTTAAGAGTAAAGTTGTCTTAATTAGAGAAAACTGTAGCTGTCAGAGAAAAACTGAAATGGTGACTCTTTGAACTGAAAAAAACTATCCCTATAAAAATGTCTCTGTTGTTCAAGGTTTACCTTTATAACATGTTCAGTATGAGATAACAATGCAGCTTTACAAGAAATCAGCAATGATGGTTTGTAACACAGCCAGAGAGCAGTAGCAACTAATTGCTGTTGAATAGTCATTAAACAATCTGCCACAAACTGAAAGGGCTTAAAGAGTTTTATTATATAATACACCAGAAAAAAATGCCTATAGAGAACAAAATAAGTTATTTCCCATTTTAGGTATAGTTCAGAAGTTGTACTTTCCTACCTACCATCACTGAAGTTTCACAGGTAACATCATTTCTGGCTAGTAGAAGAAAAGAGTAAGTCAGTTTTCAGAAGACAGTAAGTTGTGTGGGAGTGTTGATCTGCTAGAGGGTAGGGATCATCTGCAGAGAGATCTGGACAGGCTGAATTAATGGGCCAAGGCCAGTTGTATGAGATTCTGTAAGGCCAAACATCAAGTCCTGCACTTCAGCCACAACAACCCCCAGCAGGGCTACAGGCTTGGGGAGAAGTGTTAGGAGTACTGCTTGTCGGAGCCAGCAGTGTGCCCTGGTGGCCAAGAAGGCCAGTGGCATCTTGGCCTGCATCAGCAATAGTGTGATCAGCAGGACAAAGATGGTGATCCAGCCCTTGTATTTGACCCTGGTGAGGCCGCACCTCAAGTACTAGGTGCAGTTTTGGACATCACAGTACAGGAGGTGTTGGAGACAGAGCAGAGAAGAGCAACTGTGCTAGTTAGGGTTTTCTAGAGAACAGGTCTGATGACCTGTTCTGGGGAGCTGGGGCNTGGGAGTACTGCTTGTCGGAGCCAGCAGTGTGCCCTGGTGGCCAAGAAGGCCAGTGGCATCCTGGCCTGCATGAGCAAATAGTGTGATCAGCAGGACAAAGATGGTGATCCAGCCCTTGTATTTGACCCTGGTGAGGCCGCACCTCAAGTACTAGGTGCAGTTTTGGACATCACAGTACA
The DNA here is from genome assembly GCA_013397515.1 of Upupa epops. Classification (NCBI taxonomy): domain Eukaryota; kingdom Metazoa; phylum Chordata; class Aves; order Bucerotiformes; family Upupidae; genus Upupa; species Upupa epops. The sequence continues at coordinate 6,078 of VZRI01011804.1, forward strand.
GGAGGTGTTGGAGACAGAGCAGAGAAGAGCAACTGTGCTAGTTAGGGTTTTCTAGAGAACAGGTCTAATGAAGCTGGGGGAGCTGGGGCTGTTCAGCCTGGAGAAGAGGAGACTGAAGGGAAACCTCATTACTTGCTACAGCTACTTGAAGGAGGTTGTAGTGAGGCAGGNGATGGTGATCCAGCCCTTGTATTTGACCCTGGTGAGGCCGCACCTCAAGTACTAGGTGCAGTTTTGGACATCACAGTACAGGAGGTGTTGGAGACAGAGCAGAGAAGAGCAACTGTGCTAGTTAGGGTTTTCTAGAGAACAGGTCTGATGACCTGTTCTGGGGAGCTGGGGCTGTTCAGCCTGGAGATGAGGAGGCTGAAGGGAGACCTCATTACTTGCTACAGCTACTTGAAGGAGGTTGTAGTGAGGCAGGTGTTGGCCTCTTCTCCCTAGGCACTAGCAATAGGACAAGAGGAAATGAGGTCAGGTTGTGCCAGGCAAGGTTCAGATTGGGTATTAGGAAATACTTCTTTCCAGAAAGAGTGAGGCCTGGGAACAGGCTGCCCAGGGAGGGAGCTGAGGCACTGTCCCTGGAAGGGTTTAACAAATGGGCAGACAGTATTTCAGGAGATGGGTTAGTGGTTGGTGGTTCTAGGGTGGATGGTTGGACTTGATGATCTTGAAGGTGTGTTCCAATCTTGATGATTTTATAATTTTATGACATTCCCAGAATGTTGACTAGGACACCAGAAGGGGTTTTAAACAATTTTGTAGGGGGAAGGTACTGGCCTACCTCCTTGCACACTTTCTCTGGCCATGTCTCTGTCCTCAATCAGGGTGGCAGCCATTGCACACAGAAGAGGACAGAATGAGGCAGTGACAGAGGCTGCTCCTTCTCTACTCCACTACATGCTGTCTGCTTCTCACTGCTCTCTACTTTTGTGATAGAGAAGCTGCACATAGGTGATCACTTCAGAGGGAAATAAAAATTATATCCCTCCTTGTGTATGGCCACATGAGTAAATGCATTATGAGAAGTGGTTGTTCGACTCATGCTGCCCTTTCTGAAATGTGGCTGGTATCAAAAGATGTGACGTATTAATGGATGTCTCTAAAAACCTCTAGATTAGCATTACTGTGATACTGTGATGAGTGGTGATTCTTTTCACTGCAGTTGTGCTGTGTTTACTACTACTTGTGTTACAGGATACAGAGGTGCTGCTTGTACAGAGTCTACTACGATAATCCAAAGGGTTCAAGGGAGCACTAAAAGCACCAGAGGTGCTCAGCTATGATGGAACTTGAACTACCATTTCTAAAATGGAGTAGTGTCCTTTCCTAATTTCTACTGCTGCCCAAATATTATTTATATGTTTTATAAAGTACCCTCAACCTTTGAAGTAATTTTTTTTCAGGACTTGAAGCCTGGCTGGAAGATTAGAAAAGGTGCCCAAAAAGAACACATGAGAGTCAGCCAAGGATTGGCAATTCTGGCAGGATAGCCAAAGATGTTTAGCACTTGCTTAAAATAAATAGCAAGTTTGAAGTAGCTTGTCATAGATACCAAAAGTTCCAACCCAGTAGATCTCACTGTCATTCACTGTGGCTTGTCAAAATCAAATTTATTTATCATTAACAGGAGTCCTTATACAGTTTCACTTCTAATTGCTAGAGCCCTTGGACATATTGAATGTACTCCCAAACCATCTAATTTACTTATCTATCTATAAATACTATCAGTACTTATGATCTTACACTATCAATGTTGTACCTTATGTTACATTTACAATCAACACATAAATGTCGAAAGTCTATTTTGGCTTAAGGCAAAATCACCGAAGACTAACAGAATGACAGGGGTTTTGAGGAATCTCCAGAGGTAATCTGGTCTAACCCTATAGGCAAAACAGGTCCACCTGGAGCAGGTTGCATAGAATTACCTCTAGGGGGGTTTTGCATGTCTCCAGAGAAGGAAAATTGACAAGTTTCTCTGAGCCACCTGATCTACTTGGGGTTGTCCCTGCTCATTGTAGGGGTGTTGGTTGAAATGACCTTTGAAGGTCCCTTCCAACCCAAAGCATTCTGTAAGTCTATGTGTTGGACTAATAACCTGTTCTTAGGAAAATTAACAGGCCCAGTATGTTGAGAATGACAATAAAGAGGCAAGAGAGTTAACCTGTGCACAGAGGAAGGCAAGTACACAAGGGTGAGAAGAGGAAGGGAGAGAGAACACTGGAGAGTTGGTGATCCTGAGCAGAACAGACAAAGCCAGTACTCCCAAGGCTGGAAGTGTGCCTGTGGGCTGAGTAAAGGGTCAGCAAATTTTGCTCAGAGAGTATCTTGGCATAGTGCAGCAGCATCATCTACATACTGTGAGGTAATGGAGGGATCACCCTATTTCCACCATCTGATTACCTTGTAGATGGCTGGAAGCCTAACATTACTGATAGCATGGCACATCTGGCCACAGTGCAGGTCTTAGCTATCAAGTTGTGGTACTGAATGTAGAATTCTTCAATCTGGTGTCAAGACTTTGCCTTAATTATTAAGGAAAAATAAATACGTTTTTTTAAGAAACTGTCCATACTGGAGGGTTCCCTGCTCTGTGACTTGTTTTATGGACTTCCCTGCTGTACGATAGGAAGATCATGTTGGACCTGTGTGACAGACACTGACACTGCATCTGACAGAGAGGACCAGCTTGTTTATCTGCCATATTCTTCTAAAAGTGAATGACAAAAGCAATAGTCACTGCCATGTCACTCCTCTTATATAAGGAGACATCTTTGCTATGGATATTGACACTACTAACACCATGGTGTCCTAGGCCCATTCTTGAATGGCTCTGCAGTAGATTTCTGCTGGAAATAGAGAGTAAAGACTCCTAGAAATGTAGTGGAGGGCTTGGCTGAAATTATAAGATTGTCAGAGTGTGATCAGATGGTTCCACTAGGATTCAAATCTAGAAACTTCTGCACGTAAAGCAGAATCTGTTTCCATGCAACATGTGACAGCTGGATATCCTGTACCATAATCTTATTCACCCAAAAGAATTTCTGGAATTCAGAATGGCATTTGCTCTGTGCTTGAGGACTCAATTGTAGCTTCTCTCTTGTCTTTGTTGTGCGTGGCCATTACAGCAAACAGACATTGTGAAATTAATTTTCTTTCCTTTATCTCTCTCTAAGAAGATTGTTATCTTGGTGGCAGAGTCTTAACTAAGTCTGCAGACTTAGCTATTCTTTCTTCCATGTGCTTTTAACTGTGGATTCTTGTCACTCACTCCAAACTACTTATCTGTTGTGGTTTGGGTTAGGACAGACCTAATTTTGTTCTGTGATTTTATTTTTCAGTTCAGTCTCTTCTAATTGCACTTTCTGAAGTCAACAGTATTGACTACAGCATTGACTTCAGGATTGGAGGGGAAGACAGGATAGGTGATTCTTCACTGAACAACAGAGTATTCCATCCCATATATTTCATATTTGATATAAAGCTGAATGATCACAAGGATCAGACCTCTGACTTTCTTTCAACTTCCCTCTTTGGCCTTCTTCCCTCTTCTCTTGTGTCAGAAGAGAACTCTGTCGATTCTGCCTTTGATCACCAGTCATGCGTTCTTCAATCCAGCTTCTGTGTCTAGTTCCTGTTTGATGCTGAGTTCAGTCAGGGACTTCCACAGCATGTACATCAGTGGTGATGATGATGTAATTGTTAGCAGGGGACTTGGGTTTGGTATTGGTTTTAAATGTATTTCATACAATCATTGTTTTCATTAAAGAAATAGTAGGGTTTTTTTCCAATCCATAAGTCTTTCTCCCTAATACCCTCTAACTCCCTCTGTTGGGGAGGGTGAGGGACTAATATAAAGCATCTGTCATTTGCCTCTTGGCTGGCCCAGCCTCAGCCCATGACACTATCAATTTGGGTTAAGTATGAAATAAACTAACTTCAGGGAAAGAGAATGTGGATGTCTCACGTCTCTTCACATCACCATCTCATTGCATTGATCTGACTGCTTGTCAATGTTTGGAGTGAACTTGAGTCTTCTGAATCAGTTTTTCATACCCTTAAGACTAACCAATTCTGCAAAATCTTCAATTACTTAAAAAAAATGCGTATATATTTTAAATGCTGTAGGAACCTATTTTCCTTTATGAAGTATTCATCAAAATAAAGTGAAATAACATAATCTTAGTCTATGAGAGAAATATATACTTCTCAATACAAGATGAGTGTATTTATGCAATTGTTAATATTCCTTAGGCATCTTAAAAATGTAAAAATGTATTGCTATTTAATATATTTTTAAATGTGAACATGAACTGCATACATGTATTCCAAAAGTAATGAACACTAGAATAAATAAAGCATGATAATCGCTATTCATATGCAATGTCTTTATTACCTGAACATAAATTACAATTACAGAAGAAAGCAACACAGAGACGTACATTTTATGTATGCCTCAGGTCACCTTTTAGCATTGGTATCTTCATTCCTCCTCTTCTACCTTCTTATGAAACTCCCGGCTCTTTGCTCGGAGCTTGTTGACCTGTGACTCTGCAATATCGGCCCGTTCCTCAGCTTCCTCAAGCTCGTGCTGGATCTTGCGGAACTTGGACAGGTTGACATTAGACAGTTCCTCCTATGCAGGTAGAGGTTGTTTTGAAAACCATGGGCAGTGTGTGGACATTTAATAACATAAAACTGGGTCAGGGTGTAAGTGTGTCAGAAAAGGATATCAGAGTGTCCAAAAGTCCATGACCACATTACACATAGAGGAGAACAAAGTTCATGGCAGAGACATGAACAGACTAACAGCTGCTTCTGACATTCAGGGTAGGGTAATAAGGAAGGAACAGGGGATGGAAGTGAGTACTTGAGAAAAACAAACAGAACAGGCGAAGTACAGTTACTCCAAAAATCATCAGTTTTTACATCCCCCCCAATTTTCGGCAGCAGCAGATGTAAGAAACAAATCAAGATTACAAAAAGTGGGACAAAAGAAAAAGACAGCACAGAATTCTACCTCCAACAGAAAGTCTGACTTTGGTAAGAGTGGTACTTACAGCCTCCTCAGCTTGCCTCTTGTAAGACTTCACTTTCATTTGCAGCTTGTCAACCAGATCCTGGAGCCTGAGAACATTCTTTCTGTCTTCCTCAGACTACAAAGAACAGCAAGTAATGGAAAAAACCCTTGTTTGGATCTTTTTTTAAATTTCATCAACTTGAAACAGAGGGAGCAACATTCATAATGAAATATTGCTGTCAATAAGGACAAAGGTCAAAATGTTGTAACTGGGTCAATGGTTGAGGTTTAGAAATAAATCCCCACGAACATTAAGATTACGACTTTCTGGAAGAACAGTGCATCAAAACATAGAAACCTCCTTCTGGATGAGCAAACTCAAGATGTCCCTTCCCCTACCTGGTAGGTCAGCTCCTTCACCCTCCTCTCATACTTTCGCACACCCTTCACAGCTTCAGCACTGCGCTTCTGCTCAGCATCAACTTCTGCTTCCAGCTCCCGCACCTGCAAAAGAAAGACCATCTTTGGAGCTACTCTGCCCTCCAAGAGACGTGCTCGCTTGTGCACAAGTTAAAGTCCTACACACCCTGGTCTCCAGCTTCTGGATTTGCTTCT
>VZRI01011805.1:20295-30822 GCA_013397515.1 Upupa epops
AGCAGAGGAGAGGAAGAGGGGAGCAGAGGAGAGGCAGAGGGGAGCAGAGGAGTGGCGGAGGAGAGCCCTATGCTGCCGGTGGGTCCCCCTCCACCCAGCGAAGGGCTGGGAGTGCGGCTGGGGGGGTCCAGCCGGCTGGTCAGGACACGTTTACGGTTGCAGACGCCGCTGCGCTCCGGTCCCTCACGTTTCCACCTGGCTTTCAGCCGGAGGAGTGATTCTGGACTCTCAGTTTCCAGGAGCTTTTCCCTACCCTGCTCGTGCTCAGAGCACAAGGCTGCGTGGATCCACTGGGCTAAGCCAAGCGGCTACCCCTGCCAGCCGGAGAGTGGCCCAACAGTCATTCCCTCCCCCTCAGAAGTGAACGAGCACCCAGCCCGCCCGGCTCCGAGCACATCCGAGCCCTCCTGCCCATCTCAGCCCGCTGAGGGGGAGCAGCACACAACCCCTCTCCCCCCACCCCAACACTGGCTCCTTGGTTCGGTGATGACGGCCAGGCTGCGTGGTGGGACCGGAGCCAAGGTCGTGGAGGAGCTCAAGGAGCAAGTGCTCGCTCCTCTCCACAGCTGGAGGAGTGAGAGAACCCAAGGGCCACCTGTCCCGCTGAGCTGGGCGGTCGCAGGCTGCTCTCTCGCTGGAAGGAGCTGAGCTGTGAGCCTGCCCAGCTCAGTCAGGAGGACCTGAGGTGCCCTGGTTGAGCAGACCTCGCAGCTCCCTCGAACAGATAGAGGCCCAGCTCCCTGCTCTGCTCCGGTGCCAAACGCTCCCTCCCAGTGCTTCCTATGGAATATTCCGTGTAGGTTGCAGAACTCCGTCCAGATTTGACCTTGCTCAGGGCCCCCTGGCAACCGACTTCCAGAGGCTGTACAACACCGCCCTCCTCTCATCTCTGAACCTCTCGCTTTACCCTCCGGACTAGAGAAATGATCAAAAATCCCATGGGGAGACAACGGGAGAGCACAGCGGGCTGCTTCCGCCTGAGGATGCCAACCCCAGGCTTCATGGGTGCAGGATGAGCTGGCCTTTCCCTCCCCTAGAGCAGTCAGGCTGCTCCTTCTGCAGGGACCAACCCGGCCAGCACAGGAGCTGCTGTGTTCCTAAGCAGCTGACTCTTCTCACAAAGCCCCCTCCTGTGAGGAGTCCCCACGACAGCGCTCGCCCTTGCAGAGGAGGACGGGTGCTCCAGTGCTCCCAGCAGCTCTCTGCACCCTTCAGGGTGCTACTGGTGTGTGAAGATGAGGAGCAGGAGCACAGCAGCGCCAGGGGAAGGGTTTGCTAAGCAGCTGCTTGGGGAAAGAGAGCGAAGAGCAGCACAGGAGCACAGGGCAGGGCTGTGGAGCCCACGGACCAGCTCTGCCAGGATGCCCCCTCATCTTTAGGGAACGCCACCTTCTTCCCACCTTTACGACTGGGGGCAACACAAGGAAAACCATGGCAGGACCTCCCGAGGTGACTTCAGGAGGCCAAACCCCAAGAGTAAAACCACAGCGTGTGCTGTCACTCTGCTCTACGAGCCAGGCAGTGTTCTGGGGGGGTCACTGGTCCACCCCAGCAACACAATCTGTAGCCCTGCTCTGGATGCTCTGCTCCCCAGGGCAGGAAGCAGCATGGGAAGCACCAACATCAGGCAGTCCAGGGCTGCAGGGTCACCTTTCCTCTCAGCACTGTCACTCCTGCAGAGACTCCAGCTCTGCAGGTCCTTGCAGGGCTCAGATGAGCTCAGTCATGCAGGCTGCTGTGCCTACCCCTCGCTCCCTCTCGCCCTCAAACGCTGCTCGTGATGCCCCCGAGTGTAAACTCTGCGCTGAAACCCAAGGGGCTGTGCTCTCTGCCTGCCCCCCCTGCCCCAGTGGACCCAGCAGGTGCCAGGCTGACTCGTACCGTCGTCACTGGTGTGGTGTTCGGCCGTGACGTCCTGCACAGAGTCTTCCGTGGAGGCTCTCTCTCCGTGAGGGCTGTCGCTGCGAGAGAAGGAAACAGACAGGGCGTTAGGGGGGGGAAAGCGAGTGTCCTCGGCTGCAGCACTCAGAGGCACCTTCGCTGGGCACATCCCTGCCAGAAGTCACTGTCTAGGGCCCACCCAGGCGCCCTGTGGCTGCTCCCTGCAGCCGGGGTGTCTGACACGGAGCCAGCTCCCCTCTGACTGAGCCAAGCAAACGGCTCCGTTCGCCTCCTCAGATGCTCTCAGCAGAAGCCAAGCTCACGGCTCACAGCCTGGACCTCTGGACTCTCTCGGAAATCAGAGAGCAGCGGGGAGCTGGGACCAGCTCTTCTCTACCCCACCAGCTCCTCCCTAGGCTCTGCTGCTCCAAGTAGCTCATGGGATGAGGGATGGGACTGCTGCCACTTGCTGGGGAGACCGCTCCTCAAGCCATCGGGACGTTTCCAGAGCCGACTCTGTCACCTCCCTCCTTCCCTCTTAGCACAAACTGTCCCACTCCATTCGCTGAGCGAGTCCCTCAGCCAGAGCAGCTGCCTGGGGTCTCCTATTTCCAGAGCACCCAGCCCAGCAGGAGCCTGCATTTACAGTCTGCACCGAGGAAGAGCTCTCAGAGGATGAGGAGACAACAAAGGGCCAGCGGGGGCTACCAGCTCATCCTTAGGGATGAGGAAAGAGGGAAAGAAGGAGAACGGCCGAATGCCTGGGTAATTCTGGCACCTCCTCACGCTTGATCCCCGTGATGCAAGGCTGCCCCAAGCACCTTCTGAGCCAGTACCTCAGGGCTCAACCCTCCCCACCCCTTGCAAAGCCTTTGTGCCACTTCATAAACTCTCCAGAAGAGTACGGAGCCAAACGGGAGTCCCCAGTGGCCCCGAGGGCTAACGCTTCCCGCAGGCTGCAGTCGGGTCGCATCCAGCCAGCGCTCGAAGGCCGAACCCTGCAGAGCTCTCGCAGCTCTTTCCACCAACAAACCCCCTGTCCCTGCTGCAGACCAGTCCCTGCGCCCTGCGAGCTCTGGGGATGCTGCAGTGGGAAGTGCTAAGCTGCTGGGATTCACTCCAGGGGCTCGGAAAACACCAGGAACGCCGACTGCCAGAGGAATCCAGCTCAAGTGGAGCAGCCACAAGCCACCCCGACGGCCTCACGTGCCGGAGCCCTGCACCCTCCTGGGATGCACACGCAGACGTGGCACAGCCCCAGGCTTGTTCCAAGGGAGAATTTCAGCCCTGAGCTGTCATCAACCCCGAACCCTGCCCTCCCCTCCCCTCTACCCCAGGAGAGGGGTCTCGAAGCTCCTGCTGGCTGGCAGCGAGGGCAGGGGCACAGAGCCACTGCTGCCTCCACACCACAGCTCTGTCTGCGAGTTCCCCAGCCCAGGGAAGTGGCACTGGGTCATCGCAGCTCCTGTTCCCCAGGCCATGAGGGCTTCCCTCCGCTGCTCGCTCGGTCTACAGCACGTGGAGCCCTACAGCAGTAACTCACAAGCAGCTAAATACCAGGGCTATGAGAAGGGTGCAATGGGAACCAGATGCTCCTTCCTCGCTTGCTTCTAGCCGCCTCTGCTTAACAGGCTCTGAGGTCAGGGCTGGGGAGGAAGGGCAAGGAGAGAACCCCAAACCAACGCCTTCAGCAAGCTGATGGCACCCTCCGGGACGGCTGGCCTCTCCTCCTGTGAGGTGTCACCCACAGGCAGCACCCTGAGCACTTCTCTCTGCTCCCCCCTTCACCCTGGGGAGGACAAAACCTCTGGTGAGAGCTCAGGTGGTTCCTCCGGCTCAGAAAGGCTCTGATTTTTTATCTGAGGGGAGTTTATTCCTCTCCAATTCCTTCCAGCAGCTGAAGCCATCAGAGCTGATGGCTAAAACAGCAGAAGGGTAAAAACCACCCCCAGTTACAGCCCCCTCCCCTCCTTCCAACCATCAGAAGGGTGAAAAAAACCCCTCAACAGAATTTCCAGCAGAGGTTCTGGCACTGCTTCTGCACTCGGGGTGGAGGAGCCTCTCCTCCCTCCCTCACTTGCTTGCTCACTCACTCACTCACTCACTCACTCGCTCGCTCACTCCCTCACTCACCACACCGAGAGCCACTGGTTCAAGCAGCTCTGAAACAAGGGCAGCTCTGTCACCAGAGAGAGTGCAGGGAAGAGGGGGAAATCAAAGGGGGTTATTTTAGTAGANCCCCACAACCTTCCACCCCAGATGACAGGAGCCGCTGGGGCTGAATTGTTTCCAGATGTGGGTTTTCAGACTGAGCAGGCGGCCGGGCCTCTGGAGCTCTGAGCTGGATGGAAACGGTGATTTCGCATTCCTCCCTCTTCCCCTTCCTCCCTCTTCCCATTCCTCCCTCTCTCTTCCCTCCCCCAGTGCTGCCCTGAAAATCAAACCCTGCCCCAGCTTCCCAGGTTCAGCTGCGAGTGACCCCCACTGTCTGAAGCAGAGGCACTCGAGACGGAGCAGGAGAAACAGGGGGGGGGAGGACAGAGGCCAAAGCAGGAGGTGAAAAGAGAAAGAGAAGGTAGAGAGATGAATTCAGGCAGCTGCCACCACCAGCACTCAAGAGAAGCCCTGCACAGATCTGAGCTGACAAGGGAACGGCGACTTCCTCCCAGCTTATCCTAGCTCTGAAGTCGATGACTCTGTGGAGATCCCAGAGCCCTCTTCCCTTCCATGAAACAGATTCCTGAGAGGCTGGGCAGATGCTCGAATGAGGCACCAGCCGTCGCAGACCGCCCGTGAATCAACATCCACCCACCCTCCGTCTCCTCCCCGGGGCTCTCTGTCATACCAGTAATCCTCGGTGTTTCCACCTCTGCTGTAGACCGGCCCCTCCAGCTCCCTGGGTCCCGGGAAGATGTTCTCGTGTTGGATGATGATGGTTTTGATCAGTTCGTTGACATGAGCTTGGCAGGACACCTGATCGTGACCTTCGGGCACAGACATCAGCGTTGGCCCAAAGCAGATGGCTAAATTGTAGGGGTCCATCATGTTCTCTTCACTGAACTGAGATAAACTGCAGGAGAAAAGCGAGGAGGAGGGTTAGGAGCAGAAGACTGCATCATCATCATCATCGCCATCATCACCACCATCATCACCATCATCATCACCACCATCATCATCGCCATCATCACCATCATCATCACTGCCATCATCATCATCACCACCACCATCATCACCATCGCCCATCATCATCACCACCATCATCATCAATGCCATCGTCATCATCACCATCACCACCATTGCCATCATCATCATCACCATCATCATCGCTGCCATCATCATCATCACCACCATCATCATCGCCATCATCATCATCACCACCATCATCATCGCCATCATCATCATCACCACCATCATCATCGCCATCATCATCATCACCACCATCATCATCGCCATCATCATCATCACCACCATCATCATCGCCATCATCATCATCACCACCATCATCATCGCCATCATCATCATCACCACCATCATCATCGCCATCATCATCATCACCACCATCATCATCGCCATCATCATCATCACCACCATCATCATCGCCATCATCATCATCACCACCATCATCATCGCCATCATCACCACCATCATCATCAATGCCATCATCATCATCATCATTGCAATCATCACCATCGCCATCACCACCATCATCATCATCACCATCATCATCGCCATCATCATCATCACCATCATCATCGCCATCATCATCATCACCATCATCATCGCCATCATCATCATCACCATCATCATCGCCATCATCATCATCACCATCATCATCGCCATCATCACCACCATCATCATCAATGCCATCATCATCATCATCGCCATTATCACCATCATCATCACCATCAACATCATCGTCATCATCATCATCACCATCATCATCTGCTGGAGAGTCCCAGCCTGGCTGAGGTTGGAAGGGACCTCGCAGATCGCCTACTCCAACCCCCCTGCCAACGGCTCTGGGCTCCCTCCTGGCACAGGGGCGCTCTGGGTCAGTAACGACCGAGCCGCTGAGGGCACCCGCAGAGCAGTGTTCGAGTCACGGGATCGTTAGGGCGGAAGAGCCCTCCACCAGCACCATCACCCCAAGACCCCCCTGCTCACCGAAGGCCGGTTCCATCACGGAGCAGGGCCGTGCTGCTGGCGGGATACTCACTGACTGAGGAACGCGAAGAGGTATCTCATGACGATCAGAGTGGCCTTGGGCAGGTTCAGGAGCACCTTCCGCACATGGAGCGCTCTCTCCTGTAAATTATCCATGGCTGCGGGGAAGGAAGAGCGCCCCAGAGTCAGCCACAGCTCGCCACCCGGCCCAAAGGCAGCCGGAGCCCCAGGGCGCCTCCCGTGCGAACTGCTCGGCAGGGCGGCAGCAGGAGGAAGGGGGGCTCTGCCCACTCCCCAAGACCCTGCAGTGCTGCCCAGCCTGGGAGCCCAGCGGCTGGAGACGCCTTGGCCAGCGAGGATGCCTGACCACGTGAAACCTCCCTCGTGTGGGAGCTCTGGACGCCCTCTGTCTCGAGAGCTCTGGCACCGCTCAGAGCCGCTGAGAAAGTTGGGGGGGGGGTTTCAGGAGGAACCGGGTCCCGCTCCCGGGGAAGCGACCGTCGCCAGAGGCCGGGGCAGAGCTCCGCCAGCAGCAGCCCGCTGAGTGGGCAGCAGAATCACCTCTGGGGTCTCTAAGGGAGAGAGGCCTTGCGGAGGGAGGGGGGTTTGTTTTCTCCCTCTTTCCTACGATGTGAAGTCAGCGTTTGTCAGGGGGAGAAACCCACGAGAGCTGCTTCAGCAGCAGGTGGGTTCCTCTTGGAAGGCTGGCAGTGCCAAGGCCGGGTCAGTGGAACCCTCCTGGATTCTGGAGGACGTGGCCAGAGCCGGGCGGCTTCAAAATGAGCTCGGTCACCTCGGAGAAACCACAAAGCACCCTCTGCCGCCCAGAAGCACCTTTAGAACCCAGCAAAAACGCGGAGCAGACGGCCTGCGAGGTCCCTCGGGACCGATGCTCCCCAGCGGGAGTCAGTGGCTGCTTCCTCGTGGCTAGGAAGTCGGAAGCTTTGTGGCTACAAGAGAGCAGGAGGCAGCACTGGGGCACTGGGGGTCTGTCAGCAGCGGGGTAGCGCAGCGGGGTACCCCCTGCTTTGGCGAGGGGGCACTTCTGGTCACCCCAGTAACTGCCCAGGCTCCGGCCAGTTGGAGACCAGGGTGGCACCCACCCAGGCTGAGTGGCACTGTTGGAGTCAGGAAGAAAAGGGGAAGGGGGAAGAGTAGGGGATAAGGAAACTGAACCCTGCTTCTTGGAGGCTCTGCAGATACTCACTGACACAGGCGATCAGGTCGTGAAAGATATCCTTGGGGAAGAGAGGGTGCTCCAGCCCTCGGAAATAGAGCTTCAGGACTCCTGCTATTGAGTCCATGTCGTGGTCGTTCTGGTCCCCAGCCAACGGATCCTCCCCTTTGGAGAAGCAGAGAACAGCAGGCGAGGAAAGTCAATCGGACTAGTGCAGGGGAGCATCCGGCCGCCCCGCAGCTGCAGAGAAGGGTGTAAGCAGCTCCCAGTTAATCCCACCTACAGCAACACGAGGAACATCTCCCGTGCATCTCAGTCGAGAAAGGAAACCTCCACCAGCAACCCATGGGGGCCTGGGAGAGCTTTTCACAGAGCTCACCCCCCCGCCTGACACCGGGCCGCACGGCTCTCGCCCACTCCTGGAGCAGTAGTAGCACTTCCAGGCTCTGTGCTCCAGACACTCTGCAGGGTGCGAACTTCACAGCTCCTCCCCGGGGGGAACTCCCTGCTACAGGAGTGCAGGAGCTGGGCTCTCTGCAGACTCCGAGCTGGATTCGGGGGATGCTCCTCAGGAGGCCTCCGAGCATCATCCGCTGGGCTCCGGAGGACACAGGCGCCCTGCGCGGGGCAGTGTTCCTGGGAGAGATGGTCTGTGGCTGCAGAGGCAGCAGGGGTTGTCTGGATGAGCAAAGGGAGGATGCCCGCTGCTCCCTGGGGGAGCAGACAGAGTGAGATCCATCTGATCCCTAACGATATCCCTAACCATAGGGCAGTCCTGGAGTGGAAGCTGTAGAGATCCATGTGAGCGGAGTCACCAGAGCCTCCCCACCACCTTAGCACCGATAATAAACGGGGCAGCTCCAACCCGGAGCGTTACCCTGGACATCAACTGCCCCCGAGGGCTCTGAACGGAGTCACGAACTGCAGAGACACCAGTGCCTCCTCTCGCGGTGCTGCGGGTCAGACGATGCTCAGAGAGGAGCAGATGAAGCACCCAGAAACCAAAGGCATCATCAATCACCCTTCTATTTCTGCAAGTTTGCACTGGGGTCACTGGTTCCTTTCACCCGGTGATGCCTGCCTGTCAGTTGATTCTGACCCCGAGCCTCTACCCCGCAGCCTAGGATGCATGGCTGTGCTTCCTCTCCTCTGGGGGGTTTTAATTCTCAAGTAGATGGGGCCAGGTGAGATGAGAGGATCTCTTTCACACAGGTAGATGGGGTTAGGGCAGAGGAGACACCCTATTTCACACAGGTAGATGGGCCCAGGGGAGATGAGAGGACCTCTTTCACACAGGTAGATGGGGCCAGGGGAGAAGAGGCACCCTATTTCACACACGATGTTCACTATGCTTCTTGCTTCCCAAAAGAACTGCTTCCCAAGACTGCACCCCCCTCACCTCTCTCAAAGGCGTTTTTGATGTCATTGACTTCCACTTGTGACCCAGACACTCGGAATATTCCTTCATGCTGCAGACCTGCGGGACAGACAGACGGGGACAGCAGTGATGATCTCGTTCTCAGAGGTGACGTCTGAGTGTCAGCTCCTCGAGACAGCACAGCGACAGAGGGGGATGCACAGCTGTTACACAGGAGACCACGCGGGCTATGTCAGACATTCTCTGTGTTCTATGCACATCTGGAGCACTGTGTCCACTTCTGGGCCCCTCAGGTCCAGAAGGGCACAGAGCTGCTGGAGAGAGCCCAGCGCAGAGCCACAGGGGTGATGGAGGGAGGGGAGCAGCTCCCTGCTGAGGAGAGGCTGAGGGAGCTGGGAACAAAGGAGCCTGAGGGGGGACCCCATGACTGGTGATCAAGATGGGAAGGGTGGGGGTCAGGAGGAAGGAGCCAGNACTGGACTGGATGCTCTTTCCAGGTCCCTTCCCATCCCTAAGGATTCTAGGATCCTCACTATTGTCAGAGGTGATGTAAGAGGTGCAGATAACAGTCAGAGAAGCTGGCACCTTCAGCACCTCCGGCACTGAGCAGGAGTAATGGAAACACAAGGAAAGCTCTACAGGCTGTGAGAAATGTGCTCACTCTGCAAATAAATCAGATAAACAAAGAGAAGGAACAAAGCAGCCACACGGGCAGAGTTCTCAACGCCCTCTCACCCTTCCGGAGGATGCAAAACCATCTCAGCGCATGGAGTGAGAGACCAATTAACCCTCCTCTGCAAGAACAGCCGGGCTATCGGAGCCACCTACCTTCTCTTTGATCCCAAAGCATCCCCGGAGGATTTTCCAAGGCAGGGAAAGGCATCAACCAGCGGTGCCTCAGCCAGAAGCAGGGACGGCCAAGCAGGCGAGGAAGCCGCTTACTTTGCAAGAGCGATCCCGCAAGGGCCCTGAGCAAAGCAGCCTCTTGAGAGGGAAGCGTTTAATTAGCCCAGCACGACCCACGATGGGGTTGGAGGGTCCTGGGGACATCCGGGCTGCAGCAGTAGCTGCCTCATTAGCAGCCATCGGCCCGGGGATGCTCTGCCGCGGCAGCATCGCAACCGGCCGACTGGGAGAGGGAGCAGGAGCCCCAACCCCAACGAACGGACTCGGGGACAACAAAGTGGATCAAGGGGGGGAAAGCAGCTCCCCTGCACTCAAGCCCTGCAGCTCTGTCACACAGAGCCCCGGCACTGCCTTTGCTTCACGTGTGGCTGCAGAGAAGCCCTCCTGACGGTCTCTGCCCTGCAACCTCTGCAGCCGTTTTCATCCCAAACCCTTGCAGAGAGAGTTGGCTGCTCTGGTGCCTGTGGCTGGGAGAAGAGACTGCAGCCTGAGCGCAGAGATGCAGGGGTGGGAAAGGACATCTGCTGACGCCTCACTCTCAGCTACGTGGGGAAGCAGCGGGAAAGGACAGTCGGGTGAGAGCTGACAAACCCAGGCCCTGCGCTGTCAGGGTGCCAGGCAGGCGGCTGGGTCAATGCTGCTGCTGCCCAACGGGATGGGGTTGAGCAGGGCCAAGGGCAGGGGCCTGCACTTCGGCCACAAGAAGCCACTGCAGCTGCAGCCTGGGGGAGGAGGGGCTGGAGAGCAGCCTGGAGAGAGGGACCTGGCAGCACTGGGTGACACCCGGCTGAGCAGGAGCCAGCAGGGTGCCCAGGTGGCACCACAGGCCAAGGGCATCCTGGCTGGGATCAGCACTAGTGTGGCCAGCAGGACTAGGGATGGCATTCTCCCCCTGTCCTGGGGAGGACCCTCCTCCAGTCCTGGGTCCCTCCAAGAAAGAGATGGAGGGGCTGGAGCAGGTGTAGAGGAGCAACGAGGCTGGGGAAGGGACTGGAGGGAGAGGCTGATGGGGAGAGGCTGA
>VZRI01011805.1:50335-70706 GCA_013397515.1 Upupa epops
TGGTTGGACTGGGTGATGTTGAAGGTCTTTTCCAACCTGGATGATTCTATGGGTCTATGTGTGCCCATAGCTCTGTGTGTGTGTGAGCTCATATCTTCACAGACAGCGTCAAACCCTCAAGCACGTTACATGCAAAGCAGCTTCTTCACCCCCAAACGCCAAGCGATTCCACCCACAGAGCAAAGCAAACACGATGACAGCTACAAACACAGGCACTGCTGCCTGGAGACACCCCAAGAGCATCACAGAATCATCAGGGATGGGAAGGGACCTGGAAAGATCCTCCAGCCCAATCCCCCTGCCCCAGCCGCATCACCCAGACCCAGTGGCACAGGAACACAGCCAGGCGGGGCTGGAACGTCTGCAGAGAAGGAGACTCCACAGCCCCCCTGGGCAGCCCCTTCCAGGGCTCCGGGACCCTCCCTGGGAAGAAGGTCCTGCTGAGACTGATAGGGAACCTGCTCTCCTCCATTCATCCTCTTCGTTGCTCTGCGCTGGACACCCTCCAGCAGCTCTGTGTCCTTCTGGAGCTGAGGGGCCCAGCACCGGACACAGCACTGCAGCTGCAGTCTCACCAGAGCAGAGCATGCCCTTCACTGCAGTGACCCAGCAGTTCTTTTTAGGAAGGACAGAAGAAAAGACATCCAGGGCAACAAAACCCAGGGTAGGTTCTGCTTTTAAAAGAGAACTGGCTCTGCAGCAGCTGCAGGAAGCAAAACCAACCCAACCCAACAGGCTTTTCCATTCATCCACCCTGGTGGACACCAGTCCCCCAGCAGCACTACGACCTTTCATGAACAAATTCCCTCTCCCTCTGCGGGCAGTGCCTCTGCCCTGGAGCCTCCAGCGGGCACCCCGAGAAGCCAAAGGCACAGATGCCAGCGCTAGAGCTGCGAAGGGAGCTGCTCTGCTCAAAGAGCTGAGGAACAAACAAACCCAGGGGGTTCCCCCCGCTGCCTTCTGTCGGCTCAGGCTGCCCCACAGCCTCTTTTCAGTGCCTGTGGGAGCAGCTCTGCTGTCTCTCACCCCTTTTTAAAGCAGCCAGAGGCAGGTGTGCGTTGAGGTGGGACCTTAGAGAAGAGGAGTCAGCACCGACAGAGCTGGAATCACGGAAGGACAGAGTGGAAAAGGGAGATTGATGATGCTGTACAGAGCGTGAGCTGCCTCGGGCTGCAGGCGCTTATCAGCCCTGCTGCTCAGGCTCTGCTGCGACAGCAGGCTGGGAGAAGTCAAAGGCTTCTTCCCCCTGCCTGAAAAGGTGCCAAGAAGTCGGATTGATTTACCGTGTAGAGTTCATTCAAGACCTTCATCAGATCTTCCTGGAGCTGCAGTCCCACTTCCTTGCTCTGCAACGAAACACAGAAACGAAAGTCAATTGGGGAAGACGGTGAAGAGGCAGGGGGAGCGACCGTGCTCCCCGGCTACCCATCGGTTCGGCTTCCCTCAGCACCAGCAAACCCAGTCAGTGCCCAGCCCAGCGCCTCTCGAGCTCCCTTTGCACCAGCAGTACTCGAATGCCCTACGTGCACAGGCCCAGCAACACAGAGCTCCCCCCAAACCCCCAAACTCGAGGCAGATTCGTACACGAAGGGTGGTCCAGCCCCCCCTGAGGAGGGAGAGACCCTGTAACCAGCAAAAGAAGGGGAAATGGGGGTGGGGAGAGGAGTACAAAACAGAGCTGCCTTTGTCAGCCTCCGGGCGAGAGGGTTCTGTCAGAGAGCTGAAGGGAAGGAACTGTAAGGGCAGCTCTGGGGAGACTAGGGAAAAGGGGTGAGGTCTAACCCCCGTGGCTCTCATTGCGGCCCCAACTCCAAGCTGACAGACCCACCCTGTCAAGCCCAAAAGCCACAGTCCAGAGGCAATGGATGGGTCCATCTNCCCAAGGAGGCAGAGCTGACAGACCCACCCTGTCAAACCCAAAAAGCCACCGTCCAGAGGCAATGGATGGGTCCATCTCCAAAGGGATGGATGGATCCATCTCCAAAGGAAATGGATGGCTCCATCTCCAGAGGGAATGGATAGATCCACTTCCAAAGGGAATGGATGGCTCCAACTCCAAAGGGATGGATGGATCCATCTCCAAAGGGATGGATGAATCTATCTCCAAAGGGAATGGATGGCTCCAACTCCAAAGGGATGGATGGATCCATCTCCAAAGGGGATGGATAGCTTCAACCCCAAAGGGATAGAGGGCTCCATCTCCAGAGGGAACAGATGGCTCCATCTCCACGTCACCCTTACTAAAGATGTCTCTGCTTGAGCTGCAGCAGAGCCAAGCAGCTCCTGGAAGATGTTTAATGGGCAACCCCCTCCAGTGTCGAACGACAGAGGTCCCAGCCGTGCAGGCAGAGACCACACAACAAACCCCTCCAACGTTCTCAACCCCCTGTCGGTAATGTCACGGCCACCTAACCCTCCTGTGTTCAGGTGCAGCTGGAGCAGCCTGGCATCGCAGAGCACAACGGGACGTACGAGCAGAGTCACCCCACGCTGGGTCCCTTCCATCCTCACCCGCTCCAGTCCCACAACCTCAACCAGCTCCTGGGGTGTCCAGGGGTGCTGCTGGATAACCCAGTGTCTGGCACAACCACTGACGATGGGGAGTGCCCTGCGCTTTCCCGAGGAGCCTTTAATTCACAGGAAGAAGGCAGCGAGCCCCAATCTCCACGAAAATCAGCAGAAACACAAGCAGCAGCTTCTCCACCTCCGAAAGCAGCTCAATCCCTCCCAACCCCCTGAAGCTGCTGCCCATCCCTGCGCTGACAGAGGCCGTGAAGATGTTACAGCTGCTTTTCTTCTCCACATGGAGACCCCTGGGTCTCTGGGTCTGTTCAAAGGCCCCGAGCACTCAGCTTCTCAGGCAGGAGCAGGAGCTTTGCAGCATCACGCTCGGCCGTGCCGGTTGAACCGCCTGGACCGGCCCCATCGGCTGCCTCCCGGCCGGCTCCGGCGCCGTTCTGTTCTGGCATCACATCGCCCCGTGGCTGCGCAGAGTGCTGGAGCATCAATCATGCGGAGGAGATTCAAAGGAAGATCTGAACGCACACTCGGGTTGAGGAGGAAAAGCGGCGGCGTGAAGTGCCCGACTGTCAGAACACAGCCCCTCTTTGTGCTTCCCCGTGAGCTCTGGAGAATGGGAAGTGCCGGATTGCTGGACTGGAGAAACCCTCACGATGAGAGGAAGGTAAAGAGAGATCCCAGGTGTCAGGAAAACAAGAGCTCTGCTCATTTCATGCTGCTCCTCGCATCGATTCCACCAACAGAATGAAAGCGAAGAGCTAGCATCCTCCTGGGCTGCATCGAGAGCTGGGGGACCAGTAGGGCGAGGGAGGGGATGATCCTCCCCCTCTGTTCCGCTCTCCTGAGACCCCAGCTGCAGCCCCGCATCCAGTTCTGGAGCCCCCAGCACAGGGAGGAGATTGAGCGGGTGGAAGGTGGCCAGAGCAGGGCCACCAGGATGAGGGGAGGGCTGGAGCACCTGGAGGTCCTCTCCAGCCAGGAGGATTCGCTGATTCCACGGAGCCAGGAACGCAGTGCCCCACACGGCAGAGCGCCCAGCCATCACCCCTGCAGTCGCAAACGTCTGCAGGCACCAGGTTCCTATTTCTACACGGAATTCTCTGTTCTGTTTTTGAAAGACAGAGCGAGCTGAGTGCTTCATTTTGCAAACAACCCTCCTGGAAAAAGCCATCAATAAAAGAAAATCCCAGGAATGCTGCTGCCACCCATCGCTGGCTGCACCTGCCGCTGCAGTCTACCTGCACATCCCTTCTGAAAGCCCGAGCAAGGGCTTGTGCAGTAAAATCTTGTATCTGCCTGTGGGGAGGAGCATCCCCACACCCCTGGCTCCACCAGGGCTCAACACTTGTCCCCTCGATCCAGGAGGTTACCTGTCTGAGGTGCCTCGTTAATGCTCTGGCTGGGTGGCACCGCATGGAGCCCCCCGTGCGCCGCAGGCTGGGGAAGGGGAGAGCAGGGCCACCCGCTCAACCTCCTCTGTGCGGCTGCAAGGGTGGGTGAGAAACACTCAGCTTCTCTCTGCAAAGCAGGACAATGAGCAGCAGCGCTCCAGAGGCCAAGGAAGTCCCGTCAGCACTCATCCAGCATCGCTGTTCTCAGTGCTTCCCTCCCCAGGTGCCTTGCTCCAGCCTTCACTCCATCTCAGAGCAGCAAAGCTGCCCTGAGCGTGCGCTCACCCCCCTCCCTGCCCGCTCACATGCTCACACATACTCCTTTGTTACAACAGGGTGTCCGTGCACCATGTGCAGAGCTGTAGGTTGCTGCCACCCCTCGCTGGAACATAAATTCCCGGCACTCTGTGCCAGCTCCTCAACAGCCTCTTTGTTCCAGCCCTCCTCCCCTCCACCTCCCCTCTAATTTAATCAAGATGTTGTTGGGATCCACTGCAGCCCCGGCTCGGCTGTTCCGCATTCCAGCACCCATTACCGACTTCAGCTTCAAACTATTTAGGGGAGGGGGGGATAATAAATAGGAGAGCGGAGGAATGCTGTCAACAGCGAGCGCCCCGCGTCTCCAGCCTCAGCTACGCAGCCCCAGATCGGATAGGAAGAAGGTCTGGCTCCCAAACAAGCACCCCGGCAGATGCTTTGGGTCTAAACTCGACACCAGTGAGGGAGAGCCCAGCGAGCACCGGCGGGTGAAGGCGCAGCATCCAGAGCCGAGGTTCTAGCTATCAGCTGCGGCGCCGGGGCTGGATGTGGAGGCCAAAGGAGCTGGTTCTGAAAGCTGCTCTCTAACCCAACCGCTGCTCTGCATCTCGGTAACAGCAACAGGGGGGGCAATCAAAACACCTGATGCTCCTCTCATGCTCCTCTCATAGCAGCGAGGAGCAACAGTGGGAGCTGGGGGGCTCTCGCAGAGAGCAGCGAGGAAACGTGCTGGCGAGCAAGACCCTTCACTCCTGGGGAAACACAGGTGACAACAGTCAGTACCTCTCACTCCACAGAGTCCTTAGGGATGGGAAGGGACCCAGTCCAACCCCCCTGCCACAGCAGCATCACCCAGACCCAGTGGCACAGGAACACAGCCAGGCGGGGCTGGAACATCTGCAGAGTAGGAGACCCCACAGCCCCCCTGGGCAGCCCCTTCCAGGGCTCCAGGACCCTCATCCCTATCCATGGCAGAGGTGGGCAGCAGGGATCACCCTGCTTGGAAGAGCTTGGAACTACCTGCTCTTTAAGGTCCCTCCCAACCTAAACCCCTCTATGCCTTCCTGTCTCCACTAGCAGCCCAGGAAGCCCTGCCAGGTAGCATCTCCCACGTAGCCCTTAAATATCGTTTACTCATTAGAGCTGGGAGCTGCTCAGAGCTGGATCCCTGCTAACAGCCTCTTTGGGTTTGGTTTTCCTCCGCATGCGGCAGCAAATCTAATTGATCCCCTTCCCGTTGTCAGCTAAGCAATCAATTAGCTTCACCCTACAGACACGCTCCAGCCCCAGCAGCAGCCCCATCCATCTGCTGTCCGTGCTCCCGCGGGACTCCCGCTGCCCGGGCAAGTTTCTCCCCTACCAAGTTTCACGGGTAAAGAGCTCAGCCCCACGGCCCCACAGAGCAGGGATGCTGCACAGACCTCTCCTACCGCTTCCATCTCTCCATCACGTACAGAATCGCATCTCTGAGTCCCCATATTTGGGCTGAGAGCTCTTCGCCTTCACCATCCCTCCTGCCTTGGCCACTCACCCCAACACCCCGGCTGTCTCAGCTCGGTTTCCCCCTCCCCGTTTCGCTGGCGATTTGTTTCACCACTATGTCAGTAATCAGGAATTCCCCCTCTTGCAGCGGAATCCCTGCTCTGAAAGGCCATCTCCACACCAAGCCGCAGCCTCCCGCCCGCCGGGCTCCCCTCGCTGCTGCTGAACAGCCCCCTCCTCCTTTTCTCCTCCTGTTTTCCTGAGGAATTCTGTGCTGATCCCGTCGAATCCCAAGCTTCAGGCGCTCAATCCCAACCAACCAAGCAATTTTAGGGCTGAGAGCGCTTCCCGGTGCTGTGAGCCAGTCCCTTTGCTGCCGTGGAACGAGCCGCGCGTGAAACGAGCTTCAGGAGGTGGCAGGACCTGCCCGGCTGTCAAAGCCCGGCAGCAACGCTCTGGAGCCCTGCTCACAGCTTGGGAGGGAGCCCCCACTGCCCTGGGGCTTCTCCAGGGGATTCCGAGCGCAGGGATGAGTGACGGGCAGTGTGAAGGTGCTGTTACCTTGCTCATCGCTGACCTGAAGCCATGTGGCAGAGCAGAGCGGGGCAGCGAGAGCCAAGGTGGGCAGAGAGGAGAGGGGACTACGAGCGCAGGGGTTTCACATCCAGCAGAGCCCAACGCAGCGCTTTGCTCACCCAGTTCAGACCAGTTTACTCCAGCTGGAGCCTTTGGGATTCAGCAGTTCGACCTGGCAACAGGCTCTGTGCCAGCCTTGTACCTGACTGGGTACCAAGGGTGAGGAGCTGACGGAACCCACCGACACCAGGGACAGGCCAGGGCATCAAACCTCCACCTCAGCACTGGATTTACAGAACCCCACTCTGGGTTGGGTTGGGAGGGAGCTCTGAGCTCCCCCGGCCACAACCTCCTACCCTGGGCAGTGACACCTCTCCCCAGAGCAGGGTGCCCACAGCCCCAGCCAACCTGCCCTTGGGCACTGCCAGGGAGGGAGCAGCCACAGCCTCCCTGGGCACCCTGTTCCAGGGCCTCAGCCCCCTCCCAGGAATGGGTTTCTGCCTCGGATCTCAGCTCAACCTCCCCTCTTGGAGGTTGAACCCAGTCCCCTTGTCCTGGCACTACATCCCTCTGGAAAAGTCCTTCTCCAGCTTTCCTGGAGCCCCTTCAGACACTGGAAGCTGCTGCAAGACCCCGCAGAGCCTTCTCTTCTCCAACAACATCCTGCACATCCATTTGACCCCTTCTCCACTCCACTTGCTCTCCCAACTATCAGGTAGGAAATCCAGGAGACTTCATTCTCCTGTGAGAAATCAGGAGCCATCACCGCACACGCGGCCTCCGGACCCCTCAACCTGGGGCAGATCAGCAGGAGCCCACCACGAGGGTCTCTGAGGCAGAGGAAGATGCGATGGGTGAGGACGGCAGCGTCAGAGCAGGGCTCTCTCCTGTATTTACCAACCCTGCACCCCGCTGACACCCCTGCTTCTGCCCTTCGTGTGCTCCCAGGCTGACTCCGACGGGGAGCAGCGCCGTTACCGATGCCCAGCGGTCTGCCCAGCGCCTCTCCGTGCGCGGTGGCACAGGCGGTGGCACTGCAGGGTGTTTCCATCCTCTGCTCTCGCTCTGCAGCTGCAAAGTAGGTCATCCTCGGCAGGGACCCCTTCAGAGGATTCATAATTCCTCTTCCTTGATTGCTGCCAGGCTGCTAGCCAGCTCACGGTGGATTTCTCACGGCACATCAAACACGCTGCAGTGCACCAGCACAGAAACTGGGCTGGGGGGTTAATACCCCCCCCCAAACAGAGGAACTGGAGAGGAAGTGACTGTGGAATCCTCGGGTTTCCTTCCTCCCGGCCGCACAGAGTTTTCTAGAGCTCTAGAGTGTGAAGGGATGCTGTGCTCTCAAAGCAAGCCTGACCCCCTCCTGACTGCAGCCTCCCTTCAGGGAGCTGGAGAGAGGGAGAAGGTCCCCCCTGAGTCCTCTCTCCTCCAGGCTAAACCCTCCAGCTCCCTCAGCCTCTCCACAGCAGCCTCTCCCTCCAGTCCCTTCCCCAGCCTCGTTGCTCCTCTGCACCCGCTCCAGCCCCTCAATCTCCTTCTTGCAGTGAGGGGCCCAGCACTGCCCCCAGGACTGGAGGGGAGGCCTCCCCACTGCCCAGAACAGGGGGCAATGCCGTCCCTAGTCCTGCTGGCCACACCAGTGCTGACCCCACCCAGGATGCCCTTGGCCTTTGGTGCCACCTGGGCACCCTGCTGGCTCCTGTTCAGCCGGCTGTCACCCAGTGCTGCCAGGTCCCTCTCTGCCAGGCTGCTCTCCAGCCACTCAGCCCCCAGGCTGCAGCTGCAGGGGGTTCTTGTGGCCAAAGGGTAGGGCTCTGCCCTCAGCTCTCTCCTTTGCAATAAACCCCCTTTTGGTGGGGAGAGCAGGGAGGGAACCGGGCTGACACCCAGGGACCATCCAGAAGCTCTTGAGCGCTGATGTCGGCAGCAAACAGGGCTTCTATCAGCTCAGATAGCTCTGAAGTGGCTGGACAGCTTGCACCTCACACTCAAACAAACACCACCCTCCACATGGTAACAGGGCCCTCGAGAGGGACCTCTGCACTGCAGGACGGAGACAGAAAAGCTGCCTGAGACAGAAGCACAGAGTGTGCAGCCTGCTGCCCCACCAAGAACCCCCACGGTGCGAACAGGAGCCCCCTGCAAACCCCACTGCAAAGTGGGCACCGTCACTGCAGCCTCCTGAGATCAGCGGCCGCAGTCAGACCCAGCCAAGCTCCAGGAGGGCACTGCTGGGCCCTTACTCTGAGGGTGCCAGGAGTGAACACGGGAGAATCCATTTCAGCCTGAGGACTCTCCACTGAACTGCAGAGAAGAGACAGCTCCCACCCTGCTACCATTCTTCCAGAGTGCTGGAGTGCTCTTCCAGATGGAATCGGAGATTTGGTTGGGAGGGAGCTCAGGGCTCCCCCAGCACCAACCCCCTGCCCTGGGCAGGGACTCCTCTCACCAGAGCAGGGTGCCCACAGCCCCAGCCAACCTGGCCTTGGGCACTGCCAGGGATGGAGCAGCCACAGCCTCCCTGGGCAACCTGTTCCAGGGTCTCAGCCCCCTCCCAGGGAGGGGTTTCTGCCTCAGCTCTCAGCTCAGCCTCCCCTCTTGGAGCTGGAACCCAGTCCCCTTGTCCCAGCACCAGGGTCCCTTGGAAAAAGTCCCTCTCCAGCTCTCCTGGAGCCCCTTCAGGACCTGGAAGATGCTCTGAGGTCTCCTCAGAGCCTTCTCTCTCCAGGCTGAACAGCCCTAACTGCCTCACCCTGTCCCCAGAGCAGAGGGGCTCGAGCCCTCTGATCTCCCTCATGGCCTCCTCTGCACCCGCTCCAGCAGCTCCAGGTCCTTCTGGTACAGAACTGGACACAGGACTCCAGGTGAGGTCTCACAAGAGCAGAGCAGAAGGGGAAGAACAACCTCCCTTGCCTCTGCTCATCTCAGGCTGCACCGCAGCCAGCTCCCACCCTGCTTCCCTCTGCATCGCTGCTGTCCTGGAGGCCACGTTCCCTCCCCAGCACAGACCTTATCGCACCCAGCCAGGCCCCTGCAGCCCCAAGGCTGGATTAGGGCTGCGCACAGCACTTAGATCTCTCTCGTTTGAAATCACTGAGCACTTCACTCGACAGCAGATAGAGCAACTCAAGAGCCTGGCAACAAAAGGGCTGTGGAGAGCATCCCCCTCAGCCTGCCTGTCCTGCCCAGCGGGACACAGGCACCGATTTGAGAGGCCCTGCGTGAGAAATGGCCCGAGGAAAGGGTCTTGGGATTTGATTTCAACCTTTTTGCTGTCATCCTAGAGCCAGGAGGGGACCTCATTGCTGTCTCTCAATCTGTGAGGGCTGGGGGTCAGGAGGATGGAGACAGGCTCTGCTCAAGGGCATCTGGGGACAGGACAAGGGGCACTGGGTGCCAGCTGGAACAGAGGAGGTTCCCTCTCAATCTCAGCAGGACCTTCTTCCCAGGGAGGGTCCTGGAGCCCTGGAAGGGGCTGCCCAGGGGGGCTGTGGAGTCTCCTTCTCTGCAGACGTTCCAGCCCCGCCTGGCTGTGTTCCTGTGCCACTGGGTCTGGGTGACCCTGCTGTGGCAGGGGGGTTGGACTGGATGATCTTTCCAGGTCCCTTCTGATCCCTAAGGATTTGGTGAAGCAGGCAGAGGACCCGGAATACCACGGGGCACTGGTGCTTATTCTCCTTCTCCTGCAGGAATCAGCTGCCAACGCACACGAGTGCCTGCTGTGGCAGAGCAAAGGCATCCTGCTCTCCAGGTAGGGCGCAACAGCCGCGGCTCCTTCAAGCGCATCCTGACGTGAAACATCACAGGCACTGCTCATCTGCCAGCTGTCTAAAGGGACTGTGCTCTGCAGGCTCTCTTTATCAGTTAAAGCCACACAGAGATGTGAGGAAATACCCCAACGCTGTCTCCTCAAGACAATTCAAAGGACTGTCAGGACCAGAGGAGTGAAAAAAACAGTGAGGGAGCCAATTACTGCCGACAGCCTGCAAACACATTTTCATTTTCAAGTCACACACGGCTCTGTCAACACAAGCGACACCACTGCGGGCAGCGAGAGAGACGCGAGAGCACACGGGGGGGGTTCCTACAGGTTTCCCTTCTCTGTTTCATAGAACCACAGGATAACCCTGGGTGGAAAGGAGCTCCCAGAGCCCCCAGTCCAACCATATCCATCCCTGAGGGACTGACAGACACAACCTGACCCCCTCCCTGCTGCCACTCGAGCAGGGCTGGAAGCACCATGGCTACAGGGTTCTTCAACACCTCCAGGCAGGGGGACTCCACCACCTCCCTGGGAAGGCCCTGCCAGTGCCCAACCACTCTGGCTGCAGAGAATCTCTGCCTCAGAGCCAGTCTGACCCTCCCCTGCCTCAGCTGCAGAGCAGTGCCCCTGCTGCTGTCAGCAGGCACCAAGGAGCAGAGGCCAACAGCCACCTCTCCACAGCCTCCCTGCAGGGAGTTGAGAGGCTCCCTCAGCCTCTCCTCACCTGACTGGTTCTCTCACCCCCTCCTGAGCTGGGTAGCTCTGCTCTGGACCCCTTCCAGCATCTCCAGGTCTCTCCTGTCATGAGTGGCCCAGAACTGACCCCAGGACTCAAGAGGAGGCCTCCCAAGGGCTGAGTCCAAGGGCACGAGCACTCCCCTTCTCCTACAGTTTCTTACACAGAAACACCCTCCCACTCTGCCCCCCATCCCTTCCAGGTGGAAATCAATGGGAGAGAGGAGGAACAAAGCTGAGAGGAGAGACCTCAGCTGCAGTGCCTCCTTTTTCCAGAGAAGGCCAACTCATCCTGTTACTCTCTAGCTCAGGAGGAGCGAGGGCCGATCGACTCCTAACGTGGCAGAGGTGCACCTGGCCTTGGAGAGCTGTTCTTGACTGTGTTCAGACCCGAGGACCTGCTGGGCTTCTGCTTATCTAACACGAGTTTCAGGCTGCACCAGAAACCGTGAGCTGCTGTCGGAGGAGAAACCCCGACTGAGCCTTCACCAAGAGACCCGACTGAGCCCCGCTGGGGAAACCCTCAGACACACAGAAAGCGACTACAGCAACCACGGGGAGAGGAGGAGAGGAGCTCCCTGGGCCAGGCACAGGCAGCAAGCAACTCACTCACCCAGCAGAAACAACTGCTACAGCTGCGGAGTGCAGAGGGCCAACGAGAACAGAGGCGCTGCAGCGCTCGGTTACCTTCTTGAAGAGGCGTCCTGAATCCTCGCTGACCTGGACGAAGCGCGGGATGATGTTGTTGAGATAGATGTCGCTCAGGGTGGTGTGATCCCTGCTCTCACGCTTCACCTGGTTTAGCAGCAGGTTCCAGCAATTGACTGGTGACAGCACGTTCTGGTCCTTCCTGTAAGGGAACCAAAGGGAAACGAGGACTGTAGGGCAGACAGTGCTCTGTGCAGAGGAGCAGGGCACGACAGAACGAGGGGTTGGAGCTGGAGAAGGGCAGAGGGAGGCTGGACAGGAGGAACCAGGGCTGGGAGCTGAGGCTGCGGGATCCCCAGACCAGGCTGCTCCATCCCTGGAGCCATTCAAGCTCAGGCTGGCTGGGGCTCTGGGCACCCTGGGCTGGGGGAGTGCTGGCCCTGCTGGGTGCAGGGGGGTTGGACTGGGTACCTTTTGCAGGTCCCTTCCAGCCCTACAGTTCTGTATCCACAAACACTAGAAACACAGAACGGAGTCACTGAGGGAAAGGAGAGCAGAGGAAGGCTCTTGCACACGCAGAAAACACAGCTCCATCACACAGCTCCACTCACGTGGCCACGGGCTTTTGTCCCCCAACAGAGGAGGCAAACACAGGCTCTGCGATGCCAAACGCAGGCTCTAATTTCATCTTTTTGAATCCAAATTACAGTGCCTGAGGGAGAGCGACGGCCCCGCTGCCTGACAATGGCCTTCGCCGAGCTGTCTCAGCCATTCGCCTCTACAGCACAAGGAAAAGGTTTCCAGCATCCCGTCCGTACAGAGGCATCGGCATCAGGGACCAAGCGGGCTGTCTCGTGTGTGAACCCCGCCGCGCGCAGACGGCTGCAGCTGTCCTGAGCAACGCAGCCAGCACCACACGACAAGGCGCTCTGCTCAGCTCTGACCTCTGTCTGCCTCATCACGGCCGGTTCGCTCTGCACCCCCAATACAGGTGATAGAGGGGTAAAAGGGGACTGGAACCCCACGTTACCTGGATCAACCTTTCAGCTGCTCGAGGTGGAAAGATGTTTCCTGAGGCTCCCTCTCACCTTAGCTGGGTGTTCGCAGTGATGGTCTCTCCAGCAGCCCCGTTTGGACCTGGGAGATGGAGGCGCAGCCTGCACTGCACCGCTCCCTTCTCTCCAGACTGGTTTAGCCTTTGTTTCCAGCGCAAGACTATTCACACAGAGTGACTGAGGCTGGAGAAGGCCTCTGGGATCAGCCAGCCCCGCACAGCACCTAACGTCACCACAATCAGCCAGACCACGGGCACTCAGGGCCACAGCCAGGCTGTCCTTCAACACCTCCAGACACGGGGACTCCCCCCCTGCCCTGGGCAGTCCAGTCCAGGCTCTGAGCACCCTTTCCCTGAGGAAGGGCTTCTTGACAGCCAACCTCACCCTCCCCTGGCAGCTCCAGGCCCTGCCCTCTCATCCTGGCACTGGGTGCCTGGGAGAAGATGCGATGTAGTCAGACGTCAGGTAGAGAGCCTGCGCTGCTCTCGGCGACTGCACGAGGCCAGATCAGCTCCTCTCCTTCTCAATGAAGCGGTGTGGAATTTCCACTGACGAAGGGGAGGGAATACTCTGCTCTTGAGAGGAGTGAGAAGCACAGTTGTGACCAAACAGCGTGAACACCGCGCAAACACAGCCAGCTCCTTTCACCCCCCTTCTCACGACAGCAGCGGTCGGATTTGGAGTGCAAGGAGGAGGATTTCAGCTGAAGAAGAGATCAAATCAGGAGGAAGAGAGAGGGGTGAAATCACAGAGCGAACAGATCGGAACAGAACAGCTGAGCTTGCTGCTTTGTGCCTCTTCCTTAACAAAATAGGAGCAGCTCAGGAAATGACAGCAGCTGGCGATCCGGGCGGCTGGCAGCTCGCGTCTCCGCAGTGGGA
The DNA here is from genome assembly GCA_013397515.1 of Upupa epops. Lineage (NCBI taxonomy): Eukaryota > Metazoa > Chordata > Aves > Bucerotiformes > Upupidae > Upupa > Upupa epops. Next base: position 63,648 of record VZRI01011805.1, read on the forward strand.
GGGGGTGTAGAAAGGAGCTGGGCTCTTGGTTCTGCTGGTGTTCCGAGGAAAACATCAAACTAAGCTAACATCAAATGGAAGAAGGCATCGGTGCTCTTCAGAGACCATCATTTCCCCCTCCTCTGGAGTCCTGTACTGCAATCCCAGAGGGAATCATCTCGATGCAGAGATGAACCTGAATGAGGCTGAAGGAGCCAGATGTTAAGCTCTATGATCTTTCGAGGTCCCCTCCCACCCCTAATGATTCCATGAGTCAAAGGTGGTTGTGTTGCTCCTTCACGCCAGCAGTACAGGACCTGACACACTGACCCAGGCTCTACAGAGCTACAGCGAGTGAAAACGAACCCACTAGCATAAAAAGATTGAGAATGAAGCTTAGGAGCAACAGGCTCAGCCTCTCCTTCAGCTGATCCTGCTGTGGCTGCTCAAAATCCCTAACAGCCTGTTACTGCTTCATCCTTTCCCTAAGAGCAGTGCAGCCAGCAGGAGTCCAGCTGAGCAGCCGGTCCCGCTCAGCCTTCGTTCCACCCACAGCACCAACCTGAGTGGATTCACCCCGACGTCTCCTTCTGCACTCTGCATCTCATCACAGAGTTTCACTGTCGACCCCACCAGAGCACCTGGCTGGCTGCTCCTGGCCTGAGCTACCAGAGCCCGGAGGAGCTGCGAGGAGCAAGGACCACGAGTGACAACCACACAGGGGAGGAGAATAAGAGAGCAGTGAAGAGCACAGGACGAGGTCCAGGCCTTCCAGTGACAACTGAAGGACCAACTGGGAAGCAGGAGAGATGCAACAGTTAACGGGACAATTCCCAGCTGTCGGGGCCCCGGCACTGCACCCGCAGCTATTCTAGGGCAGCGCATAGCCCGAATGCCACGGGGCCATGGAAAGCGTGGCCAGTCAAATTGCTGGTGTCCGATGGCGCCGGCTGGGTTGGTTCACACTCCGTGCGGTCACGGATGAAAGGCAAAAGGGATCGCAGCCCCACAGGCTTCCAATCCACCGGCACGACTGTCACCTCGGGGTCTGCGCGGCCAGCTCCGCACCCTGAGCTCGACCGCACGCAACCGCAGCTCTGCTTCAGGAGTCGACCTCTCTGTTGCTTGGAATTCCTCGGTGCCTGTTGGCTTCGCTAACCCCTTCAGTACCTTCTGCAAACCATCTGTCTGGCTTTGCATGGGTTTGCAGAATCCTTAGGGATCGGGAGGGACCTGGAAAGAGCATCCAGTCCAACCCCCTGCCACAGCAGGATCACCCAGACCCAGTGGCACAGGAACACAGCCAGGCGGGGCTGGAACGTCTGCAGAGAAGGAGACTCCACAGCCCCCCTGGGCAGCCCCTTCCAGGGCTCCGGGACCCTCCCTGGGAAGAAGGTCCTGCTGAGATTGAGAGGGAACCTCCTCTGCTCCAGCTGGCACCCAGTGCCCCTTGTCCTGTCCCCTTGAGCAGAGCCTGGCTCCATCCTCCTGACACCCACCCCTCACAGACTGAGAGACAGCAATGAGGTCCCCCCTCAGCCTCCTCTTCTCCCAGCTCCAGAGCCCCAGCTCCCTCAGCCTCTCCTCAGCAGGGAGCTGCTCTCCTCCCTTCATCCTCTCCGTTGCTCTGTGCTGGACACCCTCCAGCAGCTCTGTGTCCTCCTGGAGCTGAGGGGCCCAGAACTGGACACAGTCCTCCAGATGGGGTCTCCCCAGTGCAGAGCAGAGGGGGAGAAGACCCTCTGGGTCTTTCATGGAAGACGCAGGGAATGAGACCCAAGTCATCCTAGGGATCACGTGGCAAAAAGCGGATCGAGTGGGACCTTAAGACAGAACTGAAAGAGAAAGGGAAAGAGGCAGCTCCCTGCCTCAACGCTCCCGAGGAGCCTTCCAAGCTCCTGCCACATTAACTGCTCCAGCCCCTCCAGGAACGCGGAGCTTCCCGGGGTGGAACACGGCGACAGTTTTCACAACACGGAGCAGAAGTTCTACAACTGTTTACAACAGACCCTCCTCTCTCGTAACCACAAGCAGATGGCAGAGCAGCAAATTGCGAGTTCCATTAACCCTTTCCATTCTCCGAGGAGCTGGCACACGGAATCTGCCTCCAGTTTCCAGTCCCCACAGCGGGAAGGGATGAAACAGGGACGGGAAAGGCTAGGCAGGCGGGACCCGTGGCTACGCTTGAGGGTGAGCTCCGCTCCCACTGCGTTCCCACAGCACCAGTGGACTCAGCTTTAGCCCTGGAGATGTGCAGCACCGTGAGATCCCTGCCCTGAGCTCTCAGCCCTGGCTGTGAACGTCCTCAAAGCACCGGTGATTTCACGTTGGCTGCGAGTGTTTGACTCAAAACTTGCCCGAGGAGGAGGAGGAGGAGGAAGATGCCAGGCGCGGGTTTCCTTGGAGCTCTGTTTACACTGCCGTGGAGATGCGGGCGAGTTTATTTGGGTTAGGTGCAATCACACCCCATCAGGGCAAGCGGGGGCGGCTGGGAGCAGGAAGAGGAAGCTGTGCAGAGATTCCTCAGGAACCAGAGAGTCTGAAGCTCTGTGGTTTCCAGGGAGTTATCTCCATCGGGTCCTGTGCAAACTTCCACTTCAAAGGTTCCAGCTGCTCTCAAGAGATCAGAAGGGAAGATTGAGCCCCGACTATCTGAGATGGCTTAATGAAATGACTCACTCACATGAGGAACTCGCCGGCCGTGCAAGATCTGTCTGCTACAAGGGAAGCAGGAGAGCGATGAGGGCTTTGCGAGGTGACCCCGTTCCCAGCAACAGCAGAATTATCCACAGAAACAACCTGCTGCTGCCCTCCAACCGGATGAACAAAGCCCCCCAGCCAGCAAGAAGCAGACCCACACCCCAGGGATAGGAGCACCGGGCTCGCATGAGGAGCTCTAGCTGAAGGAATGAGTCAGACGAGGAGGAAGATGGCATTAGACACGAGCATCTGAATGAACAGGAGCACAGCAGCTCCTTGGTGTGAACACAAAGCTCCTCTGGCCGTCCCCTCCTTTGAACAGAGGTTCTGAAACGCAGTCTGCTGCTGGGATGGGTGAAAGCTGAAGCCTTTGATTCCTTTTCACACTAAATACTCAGGATCTGTTTCCTAGGGGAGTTCACCAGACAGGGCCAGAGCTGGTCCATCCCAAAAGAGGGACTGAGATGCCTCAGCCTGCAGTCACCACCATTCCCGTACCTCAGCAGTACCGCTGCGCTCAGGTCTCAGAGCTCTCCAGCCCTGCAGAACCGACCTCTCGCCCAGCTCACCTGATCCACCTGCTGAAATCAGACGCGAGACGAAGGCAGAGACGACCTAGTTCTGCCCAGGTCTGTGCGATGGTCAGGTCCACCCTGCAAACAGCAGAGCTGGCGCCAGACCAAGCGCTGGAGCAGAGAGGTGATCGTTTCTGCGCGTGCTTTTCAGACCTGTCTGCAGTTACAGCCAACCCAACCAGCCCAGTGCCATCCTGGGACCGTGGATGTGATGAAACCCCCCGTGCAGGTCCTCCCTGGTACCCCTAGCCCTCTGCACTCAACAAGGTCACTGATTACAATCCAAACCCAATTTGAAAGGCTCTGATAGGAAGGGTTCCAGACTCAGCTCTGGGTTGAAGCAGCCTCTGACTACGTTTATCAATCCAACTAACAACCACCACCACCTGACCGAGGTCCACGACACCTCCCTCCCAGCTGCTATCACCCTCCCTTCAAAAGCATCACCTCGGTGTCTGAAGCCAACCGGAGCGGAACCTCTTTGCAAGCCGCTCTGATTCCCCCTCAAAGCCTCCCCGCCACCGCTCCGCCACCGCTGAGAATTACAAGCACGGACAGACACGCTGCTCCCTGCCTTCCTCTTCCAAAAGATCCCGCTTAGGAACAGCTGTTGTTTACAAGTGCTCAGCCTGAAGGTTGCCAGACTTACTCTGCATCTTGCACTCGAAGGCAAAGGCTGCCAGAAAACCATCTGAATTTCACGCTGGGATAGCCTGGACATCCAGCTCTCCAGCTGACAATCGCTACTCAGTGCTCTGCTTCCAAAGAAGATCTTGACTTCAAATAGGCCCTTAAATCAGCACTTCTTCATCTTCTCTTTCCCCACTCTCACCCCTCGTCTTTGTTTTATTTCTGAGCTCCTGTTAAACCGGGGCTTTAGGGTTTGGGTGGTTTGAACTCAGCCCTCCACCCCTGGAGAAGGGTGGTTACCCGGAGGGGAGGCTATTCCTGCTCTCTCTAGGACTAGCTCCTTCAGGAGTCCAACTGAAAACACGCTTCTAAGAGGGAACTGGCCAAGGGAGGAGGTCTAATGGCCATCGCAGAGCGGTTAAAAGCCAGGAGAACCTGGGGTCTGTCCAGCTGTCATCAAGTCCTGCGTCACCCTGGCTAAAGCGAGCTGTTCCCCTTCTTCGAAGGCATGAAACGAGAGTAACACACACGCCCCTCTGTAAACCATCCTCAGATGCTCCAGTGAGGGCAGCTTCAAACTCGGCAACAGGTCCCCCGGCAGCCACATGCAGTCCGCTGTCACGGCCCAGTGGCTGCCTCTCCAGACCCCTATGGGAGACGCAGCCTCTCCAAACCCTCTCCCCCTGCCTCACCTGGCGAAACCAAACTGCACTGCTCTTGTCCCAAAGCCACCACGCGGCTCTCCCCTTCAGCCTGGGGTCGGATGCTCTCACAATCCGGCTGGAAGGGTGAGGATGCTCCCTTCGGTGGGAGCAGCTCGGCGACTGCACGGGAGCTGGGGAGCAGCCGAGCAGATGCCAATGACAGGGCTCCTGCTGGACACATTTCCTCCCCGACAGCGTGTGAGGAGATCACGGGGAGCAGACTCTCAGTGCCATGGTACCTTCCACCGTAATGACTGCCTTGGCCCGGGACCATGCCATTACAGGCTATTTACAGGGTCCCAGCCAGGCAATTACAGAGCACTCCTCACCCTCCTGTCAGAGCAGGAGGAGAGATCTGACGCCTGGCTTTGATCGGATGGGCTGCTGGGGACTTCCAAATGGGATTACAGCCTCGGCAGCGACAGAAACGGCACCGGCCAAGGCACTCCTTACAGACGCTGCAGAGCCAGGGACAGGGCAGAGCAGCTGGAAGCACTTCCTCACGGATCCCTGCGGGATTCCAACACATTGGTGAGTGCTACAGCCAGCAGACACGAACATCCGAGCAAGAAAGAGCTGGAGCTACACCCAGGCCTGGCAGCTTCGCCTCCGTGTCCCACGACTGTGAGAAACCCAGCACCTCAGAGCTAACAGCTATTTCTTTTCCCCCAAGCCCCAACTCCTGATCACAGGGAGGGTACCAGAGCACTGGCACAGGCTGCCCAGGGGGGCTGTGGAGACCTCCCTCCTCCTGCTGGTTACCCCTTTCCTGATCCAGGATGCCCTTGGTCTTTGGTGCCACCTGGGCACCCTGCTGGCTCCTGTTCAGCCGGGTGTCACCCAGTGCTGCCAGGTCCCTCTCTGCCAGGCTGCTCTCCAGCCACTCAGCCCCCAGGCTGCAGCTGCAGGGGGTTCTTGTGGCCACAGTGTAGGACCCTGGCCCTGGCCCTGTTCACCCTCATCCCGCTGGTCTCAGCCCAGATCTCTCTGCAGCACCTTCCTCCCCTGTTACAACAAAAGACCAGAGAGGAGAACGGCTGTTGGAGACACCCTGAAGAGGTGTGCAGAGTATCAGAGGGTGACAGCAAAGACACCATCTGCAGTGAGAAAACACTTTCACTGCCAAGGAGAATAAAAAGACCCCCAAACACAAGCACAGCTCTCTGGATGTGGAGACTGACTCCCCTCTGACCCATCCAATAGCTGCACAGGACTCCTGGGGTTTCAAGAGCCAAGGCTGCACAGAAAGGACCTCACAGCTCTCACAGAAAGACCTTCCTGTGGAAAGGGACTGCTGAGACACCCCTACAGCCCCCACACACAGCAAGAGCGATCCCCAAGCCCCCCGCGATGCTCTGAGCCAGACAGGGCTGAAGGCGATGCTGGGAGCTGGGCAGAGGCAGACTGAGACAGATCCCCTTAGCCCAATCCGTCCACAGCAGAAAGGATTCCAATCCCAAAGCTGCTTTTCCCAGCTGCTGCCCTGACAACAAAACCCTACGGGCTCGTGCACGGCCAGACAGAGGCTGTGGTAGCCCTGTGGCCGTGTTGGCTGAAGTGCCAGCAGTGGAGAGAGAACCCTCCTAAATCCCACCCTGTAGGACACTGCAACCAGAGCGCTGCCACAGCAGAGCTCAGCAGATGTCAGGAATCCTTAGCCAAGCAGACCCTGCGGGAAGCCCTGGCTTTGCCCATCAGCTCTGCTTTGCCCACCTTCCCAAGGAAACAACTCCTTTCAGAGCAGCTCATTCTCACCACCCCATTCCCTACGGCCAACACATCCTCCCAGGAGCTGCCCAAGAGCAGGGAGCGGGCCAGGCAGCGCAGAGACATGAAGCAGGGGTCTGTGTTCAGCACAAGTCAGGAGACGCCTCGTTCCGACATCCACAGCGCTGCCGGGACGAACGTCCAGCGCAGCGGCTCCCCTACCCTTGTGCCCACATCTCTAGGGGGGAACCTGAAACAGAAGGGCATAAACAAAAGGCAAATACTCTACTTGAATTGCTGGTCTTTGGTGCTCCTAGTTTTAGCCAGGAATCTCTCAGCCAACTTCTCCAAATTCCTTGAGTAATCCATCTCAATCTCTGCCTTCTTGCGGAAGAAATCCTGCAAGTCCTGCAGTAACTGGACCCGAAGCTCACACTGCTGGTCAAGGCATTTCAGCTGCTCTACCAACTGGGCACGGATCTCTGTAACAAATAAAAGCACTAAAGATTAAACAGAATCCCAGCAGAGAAAACACCATCACAGTTCCGCAGGCAAAGGTCCCGTCAAACCGGTCCCCCGGTTAGCGAGACGGCAGCAGAGCTGCGCTACCGGCTGCACACAGAGTCCAGCTCGGGAGCCCCCAGCACAGGGAGGAGACTGGGCTGCAGGAACCTGTCCAGAGCAGGGCCACCAGGGTGAGGGGAGGGCTGGAGCAGCTCTGCTGCAGGGACAGGCTGAGAGAGCTGGGGCTGTTCAGGCTGGAG
>VZRI01011805.1:79022-95468 GCA_013397515.1 Upupa epops
CTGGATCTGAGGGGCCCAGCACTGGACACAGCATTGCCGATGCTTCATTCATTCCTCGCTGCCATCCTGGGTGTCTCCACAGAAAGCAGAGTGGAAACCCAGCGCAGAGTCAAAACACAGAACCAAAATGAGTGGCTTGAGCTGAAATCAGCAGGAAGCAGGAGCTGTGGGACCATCCTGCCCGTCACCAGCCTGCAGCGTGCTGGTACTCAGCTGTGTTCAACAAAGCTCACCCCTGAAAACACCCCCAAAAGCAGGCAAGCGGGGTGTGCAGCGCACAGCTGCCAGCATCACGGTTGGGTTTGGCTCAGACGCAGCAGAAGGGAAAGAGGGCTGGTTCCCTGCGTCTGTTCAGCCGCTGCAGGACCAGCCTGGGTTGGCACCACCTGGCAGCAGAAGTTCAAAGAGCCTTCCTCTCATTCCCAACTCCTGCAGCCCTGCTCAAAGCTCCCAGACACCCAACTCTGTCACAGGCACCGCCGGGTGCCCGCAGTGCCACTGCCTCTTCCTCCTTCCATTCCATTCCACTCCCACTCCTTTCTCAAACAATTAAGCCTGACTTTCTCCATCTCTAAAGCCACTCAGGTACCCGACACGAGAGCTGTGGGAGGACCGAGGAGAACCCAAGCCTGAAGAGCATCCAACAGCTGCAGGAACGTTCACATCCCATCCCTGGAAACACCCTGTGCCAGTGATGGCTGGCAGAACCCTTTTCCTTAGAGAAGCCACCACTCAACCCTGCTGGGTCACAGCCAGCTACAGAGGCACCTGGGTACCGTGGGAGCATGGCTTCACACTCTCATGAGACCCTCCTGATAGGAGACCTGGAGATGCTGGAACGGGTCCAGAGCAGAGCTACCCAGCTCGGGAGGGGTTGAGAGAACCAGTTGGGTGAGGAGAGGCTGAGGGAGCTGGGCAGGGGGAGTTGGGAGAAGAGGAGGCTGAGGGGGGACCTCCTTGCCCTCTCCAGCTCCCTGCAGGGAGGCTGTGGAGGGGTGGCTGTTGGCCTCTGCTCCTTGGTGCCTGCTGACAGCAGCAGGGGCACTGCTCTGCAGTTGAGGCAGGGGAGGGTCAGACTGGCTCTGAGGCAGAGATTCTCTGCAGCCAGAGTGGTTGGGCACTGGCAGGGCCTTCCCAGGGAGGTGGTGGAGTCCCCCTGCCTGGAGGTGTTGAAGAACCCTGTAGCCATGGTGCTTCCTGCCCTGCTGGAGTGGCAGCAGGGAGGGGGTCAGGCTGTGTCTGTCAGTCTCTCAGGGATGGAGGGGTTTTGCTGGGGTGGGGATGGTTGGACTGAGGGCTCTGGGAGCTCCTTTCCACCCAGGATTGCTCTGCGACTGCATTAACATTTCCTCCACCAGCGGTGACTCCAATAGAATCCAAACAACCGATTCCCTCTCCTTCCACGTATTTCCCCCCCCTTGAAGCATTTCAGCTGCCTTCAGTCAAACGCTGTGCGTAGGGGTGATTTGAATGGGGGAGCAGCGCTCAAGTGAATTGAATTATTCATCAGGAACGTGCCCAGCGATCATTACTGCTGGCATTTGCCATATGTTCCCTCTGCTTCCCATCAGGAATCCCGATTTACACTCCCTGCTCCCCACACATCCCCACGTTCCCACGCACTGCGCACCCAAGAACGGCGATAGCTGGCACCAAGAATCGCACAGAGGCATAAAACCCTCCCCTCACAGACTGAGAGACAGCAATGAGGTCCCCCCTCAGCCTCCTCTTCTCCCAGCTCCAGAGCCCCAGCTCCCTCAGCCTTTCCTCAGCAGGGAGCTGCTCTCCTTCCTTCATCATCTTCCTTGCTCTACACTGCACACCCTCCAGCAGCTGCTTCTCTCCTCCAGCTGGCACCCATTGCCCCCTGTCCTGTCACCAGATGACACTGAGAAGAGCCTGGCTCCATCCTCCTGACAATTATCAACCGTTTCCATCCAGCCTGATGTCTCACAGGATGACTGAGGCTGGAAAAGCCCTCTGAGATCCTCATTCAGAGCAGCAGCACCCAGCTACCTCTTAAAGACAGAGGAAAAGCAGAAAGGAAGAGGCTTCGCTCCAAAATCCCACAAGGATGGAAGAGCAGGAGGTGTCCTGGGGTCAGCATCACCACTGCACAGACACCCTGCAGCTGCTGTGGCAACCGCAACCCCTCCACATCCTCTCGCGTGGGTAACCCACGCTCGGATCAGCCACATCCAACACCAGACCCAAACCCTCCCACCCACATCCCACAGCGGAGGGTGCCCAGGAGCCCCAGGGCTTGCCGTGCCCCTGGGCTGAGCATCGCTCTGCCACGGGGAAGGACCCACCTGGGCGGTCACGAACGACCCAGCGGGCGCCCGAGCCCGCGGCCGGCCAGCAGCCCGCAGACCTGTGCAAGTGAACCATGAAGGATCCGCGCAGCCCCGCTCCTGGCGCTCCCGTTCCCCCTGCGCTGAGGAGCTCAGTCCATCCAGTGGGAAGAGCAGCAGCCAAGGAAGCAATAAGGTGACTCAAATACACCCCACAGCCCTGCGTGAGCGTTTCTGGGGCGTCCGGGCAGCTATTAATTAACCCTGAGCATTCCAGCAGGGCTGAATAACCGAGGTCCTCGCGGGCTCCGCGCAGGTGACTTCGCGAGATCAAAAGGGCGCTCGCTGTCTGCCCGTGGCCACTGATGACAGAGCCGGCTTCCTCCAGAGCAGCCTCTGATTCTCCCCGCTCTGTAATAACCGGGAGCAGCCGCCTGGGCAGGGCCACCACGGGCAATCAGAGGATGCACTGGTTTCAGACCGGGAGATAGAGCAGCCAGAACCGCCGCCACCAGAGAGCTCAAGTCCTGTCTAGTGGCCAACCCCACTGGGCAGCCCCTTCCAGGGCTCCGGGACCCTCCCTGGGAAGAAGGTCCTGCTGAGATTGAGAGGGAACCTCCTCTGCTCCAGCTGGCACCCAGTGCCCCTTGTCCTGTCCCCAGATGCCCTTGAGCAGAGCCTGGCTCCATCCTCCTGACACCCACCCCTCACAGATTGAGAGACAGGAATGAGGTCCCCCCTCAGCCTCCTCTTCTCCCAGCTCCAGAGCCCCAGCTCCTTCAGCCTTTCCTCAGCAGGGAGCTGCTCTCCTCCCTTCATCCTCTTCGTTGCTCTACGCTGGACACCCTCCAGCAGCTCTGTGTCCTCCTGGAGCTGAGGGGCCCAGCGCTGGACATGGTACTCCAGATGCAGTCTCACCAGTGCAGAGTAGAGGGGGAGAAGAACCTCTCTCAATCCACTAATCACCCCTCTTCTAACCACCAGCTGAAGCCAAAGCATGAGACACAAACCCAGGTACTCATCTGGCTTCCCAGAACCGTGCAGATAAACGATGAACTGAGTGCTCCCTGGAATCAAGCGCCCTGTGCAGCAGACATCACGTCCGCGTCTGCCGAAGAGCTGCCCTGTGTCACTTCCTTCCACTTCTGAGAAGTCAAAAGGAGCCTTTCATCAAGCAGACGGAAGCAGGGACAGAGGGGAGGAAGCAATCCTGCTCTTACAGAGAGTTTGAAGGAGCAGGCAAACTCCAAGAGAATGTGCTCGTTGGAAAGAGGGGGACAGGGCTGCACAGTGAGCTCTGCGGGATTCGATGCCTCCAGGAGAATCCAGCCCCTGGACATCGGTGATTACAGGAGCCTTCTCCCAAGTGCAGTGCTGCTCCCATGTAGCTTCCAGTCAATCGCTGCAACAGGCTGCTCTGGGAGAGGTTCAGTCACCATCCCTGGCTGGGATGCACAGTCGGGGAGATCCGGGCTCAGGGTTTGGGAGTGGGATGGGACAGCTGGGTTGGTCTGGATGAGCTTGAAGGTGTCCTCCAACCTGAATGATTGATTCTGCTTCCAGTTCCCCATACGTGACCTGACTGGTTTAGCACACCCTGAGGATCTGCCCCACAGCTCTACTCGGGACTGGCTCTCCAGGACACAGCACTGCACCCAGGTGCTTCCCCCACGCCGACTGCCTGCCCCAGCTCTCCTCTGTCCACCCCGAGCTCTTAGGATGATAGAACAGTTTGGGTTGCAAGAGACCTTAGAGAGCTCCTAGCTCCCTGCTCCCCTGCCTGAGCAGCAACTCATTTCTATTTGCTCCAGAAAGACAACCGAGTCCCCAGGAAAGGCTACTGCAAAGCCAGAACGATGCTGGACTGAAGACTTCTTGCAGCTGCTTGGACAGGGGGGAAGCAAAGCGCACGGCACCCCCTCCCTGCTGCAGTTCAGAGGCTGGGTGTGACTTATTTACCCTCCCGATCCCCGTTTGAAGCTCCAGCCCTCTGGCTGCCAAAGGAGCCCCTGAGCAGCGCCGGCCAACCCCAGCCAAAGTCAACATGGAAGTCGGGAGCGAAGCGCTGGGCTTCGGCTCTTCCGCCAGCCTCGCTGCACGGAATGTTTGTGTTGGTTCCTTCACCAGCGACTTCAAACAGCACACCCAGCCCTGCCAACCGCCCGGCCCCGCCAACCGCCCGGCATTATTAGAAATAGCCGGGAGGCTCCTGGCTGCCAACTGCTTTATGGCTCCCAGCTTCAGTGTGAACTCAAGCTCAGGCTCCTCCCAGTCCTCTCGCCATCATCCCCTTACGACAGGAGCACTGGGGAGCAGAGGAAGGATCAAAGAGCATCCCTGCATCCCGTGTCAGCCTGTCCAAGCAGCCCGGCAACGGGAGTGCTCCCCAGTCTCATTAAAACAGCAACCATGGAGGAGGGGTGGGTTTGGGAAGGGTCTACAACGCCTTGAAGGAGTTGTAGGGGGCAGGGGGTTGCGCTCTTCTTGCAGGCACCCAGTGCCAGGATGAGAGGGCAGGGCCTGGAGCTGCCAGGGGAGGGTTAGGTTGGCTGTCAGGAAGCCCTTCCTCAGGGAAAGGGTGCTCAGAGCCTGGACTGGACTGCCCAGGGCAGTGGGGGAGTCCCCGTGTCTGGAGGTGTTGAAGGACAGCCTGGCTGTGGCCCTGAGTGCCCTGGGGTGGCCACTGGGGTGCTGTTAGGTGCTGGGCTGGGCTGGAAGAGCTCAGTTTTGAGGTTGGTTTGTCAGAGTTTTTAAAATCTATGTAACTAATNTGCCAGGCTCCATCATTGTGTGAAGTTTTGAGGTTGGTTTGTCAGGGTTTTTAAAATCTATGTAACTAATGAGCACCTCAGGAAGGGTTAATAGTGATAATAATAGTAATAATAATGATGATCACAACTGTAATAATAAATAAGGGTAGCCATACATAATAATAAATGGCTATAAATAACAAATGGCCATAGATAATAATAAATGGCTATAAATAATAGCTATAAATAATACTAAATAGTTCTAAATAATACTAAATAGCTCTAAATAATAACAAATAGCTCTAAATAATAATAAATAGCTCTAAATAATAACAAATACCCATACATCATAATAAATGGCTATAAGTAATAATAAATGGCAAGTAATAACTAATAACTAACAATAGTAAATAACAAACAATAGATAATAAATAATATTAAATAATAATGAATGCTAATTAACGACACTGCCTTAACGACATCGCTGCAGTGAAAGCTCCACTGACAAAGTCCCACGTCTGCTGTTCAAGACATCTCCCTCAACTTTGACCTCTCAGATAACCCACCCAGTCCAGCTGCTGACACCCTGGGTCCCTGAGTTACCACCACAGTACCCTTGGTCTTCTTGTCCTGTGCTCCGGGAGCTGTCAATCACAGCTGTGACTGACAGTTCTCACCGTGGGGGACCGTTACTATCAAGAGCCATCCCTGGCAGCAGCCAGGACAGATGGGTTCGTTATCACCACTGAAAATCCAACGCTTCCTTTCACAGGAATAACTTGCAGTGGGAAGGGAGCAGGGAAAGCTTCAGGCTTCTCCCGTTTTCATTTTCAAGGCACCGAACACGGAGGCTCTGTTCTGCTCCTGCTCTAAAGCCATCGGCTCTCGGAACAGACCCCTTATCAAAGGCTCTGCCCCTTCCAGCCTGACTCACAGCCACGCCATCTGGGCAGAACATCCAGACAAGAGCTTGACAGCTCCAAGAAAACCCCAAACCCAGCAAACTGCCAGATAGGATTACACAGAGCGATCCGTCGAGCGGGTCAGAGACAGCCAGGGAACCTCCGAGAGCAGACAGAGCGGAGGAAGCACAGGTCCCTCTGGGATCCACGCTCCAGCTTTTTCAGATACCAAACCTGAGAACCAGTAATGCACTGGGGGTGAAAGGGAGCCTGTGGTCCTGCAGCATCTCAAGAGACATCAAAGGATCGGTTCACCACATCCGTACGGGCAGTGGGAATCAATTCCTTGCCAGGTAGAAACAATTCCAGACCCACTGGTCCATCTTCACCGGCCGCACCAGGCTCCCCAGCACCACCAGACTGCCTCGGGTTCTTCTTACCAACCAGAACCAAGAAATCCTTAGACCTCATTAATCCCTCTCCTTCCCCCGAGAGCAACCAGCAGCAGCTCCAGCCTCTAAACGGCCCCTGAACCTACAGCCGCGCTCACGCAGGGCCGCTCTGATCCTCCACGCGCCGACAGACAAAGCACAGAGCCCGGCTCACCCCACGTTTTCCTTCCCCATTCCCCACCCCACACATCCCTCGCCAGAGGACACTGAGACCAAGTCAGCTGAACGTTCCACCGCTCCCCGTCAGCTCAATGACTGCCTCAGATCCGGAGCGAGCCCTGGCGACCCCGCGTTCGTTTCCACGTGCCAACTCTTTCTGGCTCTCCATCACCTGCTGGAATCACAAAGGAATCGAGTCGTGCCTCAAAAAAGCCCAAACCAACCCAAATGCTGGGTGTGATCAGCTAATCTCCAGGAGAAAACGGGGGGCAGAGCAGGAGCGGATGCTCTCTGGGGAGAGCGAGTCGTCGGGGAGCAGAGTCTGAAGCCCTGAGCTACGCGAACGACTGCGATTCCCGAGACCAAAGCTCGAGGAAAGCAGAGGCATCGGTCTCTCCAGCTCCTGAGTTCTTTCATTCTTTAGAGAACCCTGGGGTTTGCTTTGTTGTTCGATAAATTCCAGCAGTTCCTGGGTAATTTACAGGTCGGGTGAAGCCAGGGCTGAGCAGAGGGGAAGGCAAAAGGCCACTGGGTAGAAGGAAATGGAAAGGAGCTGAATCTGAAGGATAAAGGAAGGTAGAACCTGAACACAGGACAAGCACCTTCCCCCTGTGGTTATAGAGACTCCCATCCATAACCCTGAGCTCCCCCTTGTTCCTCCTCGGTCTGCAGACAGAGCAGATGAGAAAGAACCCTAAGAAGATCCCCTGTGTTTCACAGCCCCGAGCTCAGCGCTGCTGACGCTACACTTGGCCGTCCCTCAGCATGGCTGGGAGTTACTCCGGGTAGGACTGGGAATACCATCACGCTGATGAGATAAGCAGAGGCATCAATCCTTGCAGCATTCCTACAAGCAACCTACACCGCAAGCCAGCAGCGCAAACCCTCCTCGAGAACAGGATGTCCAGGGCTTTTTAGTCTCTCCTGAAGCGAAACGAGGAAAGCATGGAGTGGGAGGGAAGTGCAGCCCATCAGTCCGCAGGCACTCTGGCTTTTCACCTCAGCCCAACGTGAACGGCTCTGCTTCCAGCCGCTGTGGCTCTGAGCGGCGACTGCAGAGAACCACTCTGCATCAGGAGCTTGGGTCAGCAACACAAACGTCTTCTGCAAACCCCAGAGCCTGCAGAGCAGAAGTCAACGTGCCTGCTGACAGCAGCTGCTTCCCCTCTGGTTGAGAGCACCCGCAGCCCCTGGAAGCAGAAGCAGAGAGCTGCCGCCCAACAGAAAAGCCTGCTCTCAGAGATGAAGGGGTGAGAGAAGCTGCTTCTCCCCGCTCTGCTTTGGGGGGTGGGTGTAGATGACCATCGGCCACGGACTGAGGCTGAAGCAAAGCCCCAGCACTGCAGGTCACTCCACTCAGTACCTCTTAGTTCAGCTCAGAAACTACTGCAGCCCAACAGAGGAGTTGCTGACGGGTCCTCTCTCCCCATCACCGCACACTTCACCCCAAGTGTTGATGCAGCACCCATGACCATCGCAAATTCAAGTTGAATATTTGTAGAATCATTGGATTACTGAGGCTGGCAGAGCCCTCTGAGCTCCTCCAGCCCAGCCCAGCACCTAACAGCCCCCCAGTAGCCACCCCAGGGCACTCAGGGCCACAGCCAGGCTGTCCTTCAACACCTCCAGACACAGGGACTCCCCCACTGCCCTGGGCAGTCCAGTCCAGGCTCTGAGCACCCTTTCCCTGAGGAAGGGCTTCCTGACAGCCAACCTAACCCTCCCCTGGCAGCTTCAGGCCCTGCCCTCTCATCCTGGCACTGGGTGCCTGGGAGAAGAGCCTGACCTCAGATTGCTGGAGAGAGGGAGAAGGTCCCCCTGAGTCTCCTCTCCTCCAGGCTGAGCCCCCCCAGCTCCCAACTGGGTTGAACTTCCCTTGATTTCACAATCTGCTCAAAATAGAATGAACAGAAAATTCTTTCCTCAAGAGCTTTCAGTTCCCTCTTTCTGCAAACTGCATCAGTGACTCCGGACCGGGCTGCTCCTGTCTGACACGGCCGGGGAGCATCCAGCTACCCTTTGGGGCTCACCTTCGCATCGTTCACAGATCAACCCCCGTCAACCACACAGAGCTGCAGAGCAAAGCAGAAGACAACACAGCGCTGATGGAAAACCAGAGCAAGGCTTCACTCACAGGCTCCCGGAGTGACTGAGGCCGGCAGAGCTCCTTAAAAATGAAGGGTTTGCTACTCCTGAAGGGGGTGATGGATTGAGGCAGCAAAACGCCAAGAACTCCCCTTCCCATCTCACACCCCTCCAGGTCAAGGTCCCCCCCTCAGCTGCAGTGGCTTCCCCCGCAGCCCTGGGTGTCTGCAGCTCGTGAGCGATACCCAGAGAGCTCTTCACCTGCCTCCTGCACGCCCGAGCCTCCCGTGGAGAACAGAACCAGCACGGGAAGGTAGAGACAGCGGGTTTGGAGCCTGGAGCTGACTCGTGTGTGCCAAACCCTAACCTTCCGAGCAGCCAACGGGGAAAACACCGGGTACAGAGCGCGACACCTCCTCCCTCGAAAGCAGGATTTGTCCCTCTGCTTTCAAGGCAGCCACTCAGGAGCCGTTTTCCCCCTTAACCTGCACCGTCCCCAGCTAAGAAAAGCAGCTGGAGGAGCCCAAGAGGAGGAGATCCTGAAAGACCTCTGGCTCTGCGAATTAAAACCAGCGCAGCACACAATGGCCCCGACACGATGCAGCGTCCACGGCCTTCCATTCCGGCTATTGTCATCTAAGAATAGCCCTGCAAGCCCCCACGGGCCAGCGCTGGCCGTATTGTGCTCTCGCTGTCCACCTCCCCACCGGAGAGCTATTTAAAGCATCAACCCGGCCAGTTTCTCTCTGAATGTCAGCTCTTCGGGAGACCTTACTGCTCTGGACAGGAGGGTGCAGGGAGCTGGGGGTCGGTCTCTTCTCACAAGGAACAAGGGACAGGACAAGAGGGAACGGCCTCAAGCTGCCCCTGGGGGAGTGCAGGGTGGACACGAGGAGAACCTTCTCCCTGGAAAGGGTCCTCTGCCCTTGGGAGGGGGTTCAATCGAGAGGAGATCTGGAGCTCAGGGACAGGGATAGGGTTGGGATGGGACAGCTGGGTTGAGGGTTGGATGGGATGAGCTTGAAGGTCTGTTCCAACCCCAACAATTCTGACTCTGTATGGGAAGTCAGAGCCACCACAGCTTTCTCGGGCTGCAGGAGCTTGAAAACTCTGCCCCAGCAGCACAGAGAGGGTCTCGGGTCTGGAAGCAGCAGTGGAGGAATTAACTTGCAAAGAGGATTCTCTTTCCAGTGTGGCTCTGGAAATCCACACACATTATCCAGAAGGCAGAACCTTCCCAAGAGGAGCCGGCTGCTCCAGCATCCAGGCTACTGACGTTTCCAGCCCAGGTTTGGTTTTAAAGAGTCTCCCCAAGGCACCGAGAACCACAGGCTGTGCAGCGAGTTAGCCCCGAGTGGCGAATCCATCCCAGTCACAGCTGCAAGGACTCAGAGAGTCAGTGACCTCCTACCGAACCACCTGAACGGGCCTGTGAAAGCAGCACAGCCCGGCGGGGCTCTCTGATCCAGCGCCGCTCCTGCAGCAGTGAGGACGACAGGAACCAAGCCAGCAGCGGGTCGGGCTCTGAAGCTGGCATGAGAACCACGGGCTGTGCCTCTGCTCTCCAAGAACCAGCCAACCCCAGCTCAGCTCCATCGTGGGTAAGGGAGTTCAGAATAGATCCGAACCAGCGGGCACGGACTGGGGAACAGATGCTGCTGCCTAGGGATGCTGCAGGCATCGCAGCACGGCTCCCCAGCTGTTTATGAAGGGATGCCCCATTCACAATACAGTGTGGCAGGGCTATTCCTGCAACCACTTGTTCTGGCTTTAGAACCGTTCAAGAGCCTTTAGTAAAACACGTTACTTCAGCCCCAGGAGCCCCATCACCACCCTGGTGCTCGTAAGACATCTGCAAAAACCCCCAAGGCAGAATTTCTTCTTTTATCTGCAGCCACCCAGAGCCAAAAGCTCCTCCCAGCTCCAATCTGGGTCCAGAGGAGCAGAGAAGTGATTCATCCTCCCACCCTCCATCCAGCTCCTGCTTCTCCACTAGAGCTGCCAGGAGTTGTCGGAGCCCACCGGCTTCGGCAGCGTGGCACAAGCCCTCAGCAGCGAGGCAGGAGTCACTCCCAGCTCTTCCAACAGCGGGAACATTTGGTGACATTTCAATGGCTCCAAACAGGGAATGAATTGGAATGGGGACCTAAAAACGATGACTGAGTCATCGGCACCGGCTTCTCACTCATTAAGCTGGAGGTTACTTATTCCCAGCTCGGAGGATGCTGCGTGCCAACCGTGTAGTCAAGAAACCGGCACTAACGGGGGGCCTGAGCCAGCACAACCCAACTCCCTGACACCCAGCTCTCTTGTTCTTCCTGCGTTGGCTGAATTCTCACCTCATCTACAACACAACTGGAGAAAATCAGAGGCAGTCTCCACCTGAATCCAAACAACAGCAAGGAACAGGCTGCTCAGCCTCATACAGCCAGGTCCAAGCCCTGCGCCTGCAGTAGTCAACAGCAGTTCTAGGGCTTCCTCGAGGAACCACGGATGCTGCTAACCCTCTGCCAAGGACCGAGGGGATGGTTGAGGAACCATGGATGCTGCTAACCCTCTGCCAAGGACCAAGAGGATGGTTGAGGAACCATGGATGCTGCTAACCCTCTGCCAAGGACCAAGGGGATGGTTGAGGAACCATGGATGCTGCTAGCCCTCTGCCAAGGACCGAGGGGATGGTTGAGGAACCATAGATGCTGCTAACCCTCTGCCAAGGACCAAGGGGATGGTTACAGACGCCAGCAAAAGAACTCAAACCCACCCCCTCTCCCCTGAACTCCCCCCAGCAGACAGTTAGGAGTCGTCGCAGAAAAACCCTGCGGCGATGAAAGCAGCGCGGTCTGTGCTAGGAGGGTACTCGGCTGAACCACACTGCTAAGCGACTGGCTACCCATAATAGTCAACCATCCGCTGTCACCGGGGCACAGAGCACATCCTGTCCGTATCAGCAGCCTGACCTCACCCCGAGCAACGACAGAGAAAGTGAGATCAGCCAGGAGCAGAGTGCCTGCTAGGAGTGCAGTGGCATCCTGGCTTGCATCAGCGCTACTATGGCAGCAGGACTAGGGATGTCATTCCCCCCAGGTCCTGGGCTCTGGGGATGTTAGGAAGCCCTTCCTCAGGGAAAGGGTGCTCAGAGCCTGGACTGGACTGCCCAGGGCAGTGGAAGAGTCCCTGTGTCTGGAGGTGTTGAAGGACAGCCTGGCTGTGGCCCTGAGTGCCCTGGGGTGCTGTTAGGGGCTGGGCTGGAGGAGCTCAGAGGGTTTGGCAGCCTCCATCATTCTGTGATCATGGCTCAGAAACCAAGACACAACTCCCAGCTCTGCACCATAATCCAAGGAGAAGGTTTCTACAGCTCCTGGGTTCCTCTCTTCACTCTGGCACCAAGGAACCAGAGACAAGAAAAAGACAGTGAATAGGAGGTTCCCTCTCAATCTCAGCAGGACCTTCTTCCCAGGGAGGGTCCCGGAGCCCTGGAAGGGGCTGCCCAGGGGGGCTGTGGAGTCTCCTTCTCTGCAGACGTTCCAGCCCCGCCTGGCTGTGTTCCTGTGCCACTGGGTCTGGGGGATCCTGCTGTGGCAGGGGGATTGGACTGGAGGATCTTTCCAGCTCCCTTCCCATCTCTAAGGATTCTATCAATCATCCCCCATCA
The DNA here is from genome assembly GCA_013397515.1 of Upupa epops. Lineage (NCBI taxonomy): Eukaryota > Metazoa > Chordata > Aves > Bucerotiformes > Upupidae > Upupa > Upupa epops. Next base: position 91,317 of record VZRI01011805.1, read on the forward strand.
CCCCGCTTGCTCTGCCACCAAGCAAAACCCTCACCCTTCACAAACTTTCTCCTACAAGTCTTCCCAAAGCTCGGGAGCTCCAGCTTCAGCAGGAAGAGTCACGCCAACCCCATTTCTCAGGCTGAAGGAAGCGTCAGACCAAGCCCCCCGTAGGAGACCGCAGGGCAAAGGAGCATCTCTCCCAGTAATTCTCAACCGGCCTCTCTTCTTGGCAGCTTCAGCTCTTTCCATTTTCTTTTTAAATAGAAACGTAAGCGTCTCGGCCTGGCGAAGCAGGACCTCTGCCAGCGCTGCAGTTCACATCAGCCCTTTAAAAACCCCTAAAAATAAACCTTAAAGAAAACATCCATTCAAACCTCCATCCCAGCGGAGCTGAAGCAGCTTTGGGAAGGATATTTAAGAGTAAATAAATAATTAAATAAATAAGAACCACGGCGACAAAAATCAGAGGCGAAAGCTGGCCCCGCTGGAATAACCGACCCGTTTGTTTGCCCGCGGAAATTTGAGGGGAGGGTCGATTTCCTCCTCCTCACCCAACGCAGGTCCCAGCGGCAGAGGGCAGGGAGGAAGGGAGAAAGGAGGCCAAAAGGAGTTGCTGGCTGTGGCCACCGTTCAGCTGCCTGACAGCTGAACAAGGATGAAAACTAAAGGCTCCAAGTGTCAGTGTCTCCTGTTGCCCATAAAAGAGAGGAGCATCCTGTCCAGCCACAGCGGCTGCGCTGCCCGATCACACAGGAAGGCAGCCCAGGGTTTCCTCCCTGGGCTTTAACTGCGGGAACTGAATGCCATCGATCCCACCCGAGACCCTGGTTTAGGTCACTGCGAGCAATTCATCACCTCTGCATCTCTGACTCGGAGCACACTGCCACGCCAGGGCTCACGGAGCTCAGGCAGCAACCAGAGAGCCCTCTAAACAGCCACGAGGGCTGGGAGGGGGGGATCACAGAATCATAGAATCCTTAGGGATGGGAAGGGACCTGGAAAGATCCTCCAGTCCAACCCCCTGCCACAGCAGCATCACCCAGATCCAGTGGCACAGGAACACAGCCAGGCGGGGCTGGAACGTCTGCAGAGAAGGAGACTCCACAGCCCCCCTGGGCAGCCCCTGCCAGGGCTCCGGGACCCTCCCTGGGAAGAAGGTCCTGCTGAGATTGAGAGGGAACCTCCTCTGTTCTTCTTCTCCCTTCTCCAGCCTCAATAATACTGCGATTAAGACAAAAAAGGACTTGAGATCATGACGCAGCAGTGAAATAGGAACTGCAGGAGATCTCTGATAGAGCTCAGCAGCTCTTTGCTGCACTGGCAGCAAAGAAGAGGCATTTTGTTTGGGCTCCTCAAGAACAAACCCACTTCTCCCAGGGAAAGAAACACTTCATCCATTGAAAGATTTCAAAAGCTAAAGGAGCTTCCAGCCTATCTGATGAACACGACTCTGGGTAAAGGAAACGAGATGCCTGTGGTCTAGGAAGTTGCTGGTCACCAGATTTTACTGCTCTTGCTGGAGGCTGAAAGCTCGTGCAGCCAGGCTTTGGGGTGGGGGGGTGTCTCTGGATAACAAACTGAGCTTTAAGAGAGGCACAGGAGCAGAACTCAAACACGAACTAACACATGAAGAGAAGAGGCAGTGGGGAAGGAGAAGGAGCTTGTTTTCCTCACCCACCGGAGAGCCCTCCGTGCAGAGAGTTCAATTGAATCTTCCTATCGCTGTCAAAGATGTGGAGCAGCTCTGCAAGCACAGCGTAACCTTTCCACAGCAGACAGCCTGAGCAAGGCAGGCTGAATACCGATGGGTTTCAGAAGAAGAGAAGATAAAAAGACAGCTTATTCTTTCCTACAGCCCCACGGAGCTGCCAGGCCAACCCCTGGGTGCTCCTTTCCATAGGAGAACTCAAAGGGCTCCAGGAAAGGAGAGGCATCAATGCTTTAGAGCTGATGACTGTGTCTGAATAACCAAGGATACCAGCAAACGCTCCATAAGGCCCAGAGAGAATCATAGAATCCTTAGGGATGGGAAGGGACCTGGAAAGATCCTCCAGTCCAATCCCCCTGCCACAGCAGCATCACCCAGACCCAGTGGCACAGGAACACAGCCAGGTGGGGCTGGAACGTCTGCAGAGAAGGAGACTCCACAACCCCCCTGGGCAGCCCCTTCCAGGGCTCCGGGACCCTCCCTGGGAAGAAGGTCCTGCTGCGATTGAGAGGGAACCTCCTCTGTTCCAGCTGGCACCCAGCGCCCCTTGTCCTGTCCCCAGATGCCCTTGAGCAGAGCCTGGCTCCATCCTCCTCCCAATGGGTCGATCCAGTGACCACAAGCACCATCCCGAGGTACTGATGGAGCTTCCTCTCCTCCTATCACGAGGGAGCTCCAACAGAATCAGCAGCAGCCCAGCAAAGGCAATGAATCACGGCGAGAGCAGCCAACCGGTAGAGGCCGGTGACCAGAGAGTCCTCTGAAGCTTCAAACGCCACCCAGACCGCTTTCTCCCTGTCGCTGCTTTCCCGTGACTCCACCGGTTGGGATTTTCCGCGGCGCCGGTGCCAGAATTCATTCCCCTTTTTGTTCCAGATCAGAAACCTCCTCCCTCAACCTCAGGGGTCAGGCTTGGCGGGGCAGACGGGGGGCACTTGAGCCCCTTCAGAGCGACCTCCTGCCGAGTTCATTCTGCTGGGGATGGGGGAAACTCACTCAATGGAAAGGGCAGGGAATGATGGGTTCCCTCAGTCCGGAGAGAGGTGCCGGGCATCGGGCAACTGGGCTACACAGATGGCTTTCTCTTACACTCCTGGGTGAAGTCACTAGAGCAGGGGGAAGGTGCCAAGAGCAGATGGATCAGTGAAAGATCAAACCGACCTCAGAGAGAACAGGAGCAATCTGGATGGAGTAAGAGCGGTAGGGGGAGAAGAGACGCCTGAGCCACCAGCGAGAGGAACTCACCCTCCACAGGAAGGCAGGATTAACGCTGGAGGGTTCTCAGAGTTGGCTCCAAGGGGTGCAGAGCCCAAGGTCTGAGTTTAACCAACACCCATACCCNTGCTCGAGGGTTCTCAGAGCTGGCTCCAAGGGGTCTGCACCAAGGTCTGAGTTTAACCAACACCCATACCCAGTTCTCCTGGGGAACACAGTGTCTCCTGCACAGATGTCAGGCAGAGCTGCAGACAGCTGTAGCAGGGTAACCCAGAGCTACCACATCCCAACTCCGATTGATCCCTACAGAGAGGTCCCGGAGCCTCTCCTAGCTGACTGGGAGTGCTGGTCATCCGCACAACTGGTGGAGACTCACAAGAGCCAAAGACTGAACAGAGAGCAAGAAAACCCCAGCAGAACAAGGAGGATCCAGAGTTTTCAAGACATTCAGCTCCAGGGGGAAAACACAAGGGCGCAGTTTCCATCCCAACATCACTACTGTACCCTGTGACCTTTGTAGGGCTGCGTTTGTTCCTCCCTCCACGCAGCCCAAAAGCCTTTCCCCCTCCCTTTCCCAGCTGCACGCTTTCAAGTCCTTTACTGGCAAAGCCTTTTGTTCCTACTTCAGCATCGCAGTCCGTCCCGTTGGGCTGGGACCCAGACGGGGACGAGGAGCAGCAGCCCACTGCTGGGTTACCGAGGGGGGTTTGTAGGGTGAATGGGATGAAGCTCCTTCCACACATGGAGAGAGCCTGGCGGAGTTCCTCTCATTAAAGAGACCAAAGGGAACGCGGGCTCCTTTCCAAACCCACTTCACAGAGATGTTCGTTTATTAATTCTCTGAATAAGTGGTTATCGAATGCAGAGCAGGGGGGAGCCTCCCCCCCTCCCCTCAGAGCTCTGCACCTCCACAGCCTGCAGAACGCTTCTAACTCTGGGAGCGCCCATCCACAGCACCCAGTAACCCAGCGGCAAACCCAGCTCCACGTTCACGGGAGAGGGCTCCTCCATCGCCCCCTCCCCGCTCCCGGCCCTGTCCTGTGGCCCAGAGAACCCGACCGACTGCTGGCGGAGAGAGCGAACGGAGTGAAAAGAGCACAGGAGAACCAGTCGAAACAGTTCAAACGAGGGAATGGAGATCAAGGCCCGAGGCAAATAAAAATTCAGAAGTACAAGATGAACATTAAAGCTCTGAAAAATGGACTCAACCGCAGGAAAAATAAAAACAAAAAAAAAACAAAAAAAAA
>VZRI01011805.1:104884-129893 GCA_013397515.1 Upupa epops
GCTGACCGACCAATCGGCGGAGAGAATTGGGACTGACTGACAGGCGCTAAGACCAACCGGGTGGTGCCGTCTCTCAGCCCGAGCCGCCCTCTTTCCCGCCGCTTGGCGCACGTGGCTCCGCCCCACCAGGGTGGGGTGGGCGGAGCCCGGTCGAAAGAGGCGGCTCCGCCCTCAAGACTGCGCAGGGGCGGGGCGAGCCGTGCCAAAGCTACTGCCCGCTGGGCCAATGGGAGCGAAGCAGGGCGTGCCCCTCCTCCAATAGCCGAGCGGCAGGGGTGGTGCCACCCGTCTGTTCCAATGGTCTGCAAGAAGAGGGCGGGCTCAGCGCTGATATTCACCAATCAGATCGAGGGAGCGTGGCCTCCCGTGACCAATAGGCGGCGGAGGTCGGGAATTCAAACTGACAGCAGGGAGCGTGGTCGGTGGCGGCGGCGGACGGGGCTGGAGCGGAGCGGAGCGGCGCGGCTAGTCCACCGGCCCGGCGATGTCATCCGGCAGCGGCACCTTCGCGGGGCGGAGCGTGTCCGTGCTGTGCTGTCGCTTCTGCCGGCAGGTGCTGAGCTGGCGGGGGATGAAGGCCGCGCTGCTGGCCGACACCGACTCTGCCACCGACCTCTACTCCACTGACATCCCGCCCTCGGGGTAAGCACCGGGCCCAGCGGTCTCCCCAGGACCCTGCGGATCGCCCCACACCACCCCGCGAAGGCCGGCATTCACCTGCCCCTCCGTTTGCAGCCCCACCTGGGGAAGCCGGGGTATCAGCCAGGCTGGTCTAGCAAATCCTACGTCTAATTCAATGTCTCTAGCGAGGAGGGAGCATCAGCTCCAGAGTCCCTCCGGCTCCTTCCTGAAGCAAAGATTAGAAATTGAAATCAATAGGTGTGAACAGAACAAACCTGATCTGGCTCCAGTTCCAGAGCAACTCCCCTCCAAGTGGGTTGTGAGTTGCTTTCCCATAGCGATATTTGAATGCTAAGGAAATAAGGTTGCAAAATACCAGGGTAATCAGAAAGCCTGGCTTGAAAAAGAGATAAGGAATCAGAAGGGTTGGTCTCAGAGCTCCCAGCCTTTAAGCTGTCAGCCTTAGCTGAGATTTGCCAGGAAGAACCGGGGTGACATCTGTAACCACAGTTCTGACTGGCAGTGCCACGCAGCCAGCCCCGGGGTCCAGCCCCGAGCAGGGAGGAAGCACTGCGAGCAGCAGCGATGCCTGGGCTGGTTTGAGAGGATCTTCCATGCATAAACGTCTCCTGGGTCTGGTTTCCATTCCTGAATGGCCAGCAGCTGATAGGAAAGAAGGAAGTGAGTGCTCCTGGTGGGGGAAGTTCAGGAAAAACCACACAGGATTTTCATGGCAGCAGCACTTTGTTGGGAGTTCAGATCTTTATTACCCAAGTATTCCGGCTGTAATCACCGTCAGATCTAAACCAGCGTGTTTCCACTTTGTTCCCCTCAGTACCGTTGATTTCATCGGAAGCTGCTACTTTACCGAGATCTGCAAATGCAAACTGAAGAACATTGCGTGTTTGAAGTGGTAAGAAAGCTGTTCGGTGACACTAACGCCTCCTCGAGCACACTGCCACCCTGCTGAACCTTCTCCTCCCAGCCCACTGCAAGAGTGAAGGGACGAATGAGCAGCTCTCACACTCTGTTTCAAATTTAATGCTGTCTGATAGAGACTCAGCCCACTTCTTCTGGGCACAGCTGCCAGTCTATTTCCATGCGAGTCCCCAGTGGAAACGCAACAACCTTGTCAAGCTACTCCTGAGCAGACAGGAAAGCTTGTGTGCCACCTGCCTGATTAAATGTCTGCTTCCACACGGAGACGATTGTGTGAATAAGGCCTCCGTAAGAAGTTGTTACTCATAGTCTAATTAATAGAACATCCTCTTGGCAGCTCGAGTTGGTGCTAGCAGATGGAACACGCTGTCGCTAAAGTTCTTGGAGTTCTTTTTCTTTTATCCCCCTTTATTCCCGCCTGATATTTAAGAGTGAAAACAACAGCTCTCACAGGGCTCTCGGTTATTTGAGATGGCTCTTAGGGCTTCGTAATCAGCACTTGTGTCTCGTTCGGATTTCAGCGCTGGGGGGTGGTGATGGGAACCCAGCGGTTTAGTTTTCAGGCAGAAGCAGAGAAACAGAAAAGGTGGTTGGTTTGGGTTTCAACCTAAAAAAGTAGGAAAGGCTTTGATATTCGCAGTCCCATCGCTCCTCCTGCTGAAGCACAGTGCTTCTGGACAGATGGGGTTTGTACGAGCGATGACCTCCTACACCAATTCCAAAGGAATCACTGGCTTTCCAGATGAAACTGAAGAAACAGCAGCATTTGCCAGTGTGTAAACGAAGCTGGATTACACAACTTGGTGACTAAATGGCTCTCTGTGCCAAAGATCTAAACCTTAGATATCCTGGAGCTCCTGCCAGATGTTCCCTAAATATTTAAGGCCCTCGTTTAACTCCTTTCCCTTCACTTCATGGGAATAGGAGCATTACATAATGGTCTGTGCTGTGGCTGTTGAGTTTGGGTTGGAAGAGCCATCTACATAGGTCGTCTCACGGGGTATCTGTGCCACTCATGCTGTCCCTCCCCTTCCCAGCGGTAACGTCGTTGGTTACCATGTGATTTCCCCCTGCAAACCCTGCCTGCTCTCCTGCAACAACGGCCACTTCTGGATGTTTCATAGCCAAGCGGTCTTTGGCATCAACAGGCTGGACCCTTCTGGTAAGGAACACGTATGTTTCCTTCTCTTCCCTCACTTCTTGAGCTCCCGGTGCTGCTCCTAATGAGGCATCTCGCTACCCTTGAAGCATATGGAGGCAGCGTCACAGACGGAGGCAGCGGGCAAACGCTACCCAACTGCTAATGTAGCCCAGGACGCTGGGGGAGGTGGCTGTAGCTGCTTGGTGAATGAAAACTGAAGGGGCAATTTATCATCTTCATAAGAAAACGTAACCCTCCCCTTCTGCAAACAGAAGTCGAGGATTTCTAAAGCAAAACTGCAACTAAACACAGCCCCCAGCTGCTATTTATAGCAGCACGTATAGCTTTACCCAGCTCTCCGGCAGCTGTCCAACGGGCACTGTTTTGGGTGAGTCATGTTGTCACTCTGACCCTGTATAACCGAGCCCTCATTAGCTGAAGCACCAGCTCCCTCCAGCCCCGTGGTGTTCGGATGCCAAGTGCCTAAGATAATTTGCCTCCAGTCCTCGGGAGCGCATAAGCATCCTGACAAACCATTCCTCCTCCCTGCAGGTGGGGAGAACTCTCTGTCTAAAGCTTTCAGCATCACCTGTGTTCCTAGAGCAATGCGTTTAAAAATGAATCAGGCACGAGGGGCTTATCAATAGCTCCGTGAATTAGCTATACAAACACATCTGCGGGCAGGGACTCAGTCTTTGAACAGCGCTGTTGTCACGTCCTGATCATTAAGAGATCAACAGCAGATTAAACACCACCACCTACACGATGGCTCTGGAAGAAAAACAGTCAGGGTATTTATCCTGAGAGTGATTTAGCAGCTCCTGCAACCACTGGAGCGGTTATCTGCTCTGGAAATACAGTCGTGTGATGCAAAACTAAGATGGTAATCCGAAAAGACTGCTGCTTCTTCCTCCTCCTTTGCTCTGTCCTTCCCACCAGGTGTGAACGTGCTGCTCTGGGGCAACTTGCCAGACTTGGAGGAGAGCACAGATGAAGACAGATCCTGCGTCTCTGAGGAGGAGTACATCAGATAAATGTTCTCTGCCCTGGACTCCTGCACCTTCCCTTCTCCTGAGGTTTATTTTTACCCCTCCTATGGACCCGACAGGGTTTGAACAATAGAGAAAGCCAGGAAATCTGGAAAACAATCCTAAAATAGGAAGGTATTGTTTTCCTCTTGCACTGCAGCCTTCCTCAGGCTCTGCAGGCTGCCTAGCGAGCCCAGAGCCATGCATTGGTCACTCTGGAAATGCAGATGGAAGATGCAAGTCCAGAGCTCTAGGTCTCCTTCGGGTTCTTTACTGTTTGTCTTGGCAGTTGATGTCTTCTCCCCTAAAACATTGTTCACAGAGCAAACGTCTTCCAGTGGCTTTAAGTGCAGCTGAGAAATCCTGAGAACAAATCTGGTCGACAAAGTTCTGAGAGCAGAGCTTTTGTGGTCGCACGGGCTGTTGCCCACAGCTTCTATTCCAGTGCACAGAGTTGCTGACTAAAGTCTTGGAGCTTTTAGGATCTGGCTGGTTCTCTGGGCATCCAAGGATGCCCCTGCATGTGGCTCAGGGAGTGATTTACAGACTTTTCCCATCTCCATCATCAGGCCTTTCAAGATGAGGTTTCTGTAGAGGTTCAGCTCATTTCCCCCCGATGAAACCCAAACGCTGCAGTGATTCAATGTCCGTTAGAACTGGCCTTTTTCCTCGAGGTCACCAATAAAATTGCCCAGGTGGGGGTTTGTTTCCCCTTATAGGGGAGGCATCCCCCCCGAAACAGACCTCAGCCACCTGATGGGATCTGTTTAAAGAGAAGATCCTTGCTGTTCACATCCTGAGGGGAATGGACAAGCTGGTTCCTGGAAGTCATTTAGGACTCAAAGCTCATGATCCGAGCTGTTACCACTGTAGTAGTCAACTAAATACCATCCCCTTCTGCCAGTCACCTGGAGGATCTCCTCAGGGAATTCAAGGTACAGTCATGTTCTAGATGAATGGTGCTACCTCTTCTGCCTTGTTTAAACGTGTACTGCTCTCTGTGTTGGGGAGGGGTGTGTGTGTGTCTCTGGTTTGTACTGCCCCTGTGCTCTCTGCTCATTAAACACGAGTTCTGACCTACAGTGTCTGCTGGGCTGTCACCAGGGAGTCTGTGGGGGGACGTCACATCAAACCTCTTGTGCTTGATGAATAAGAAGGCTCTTAGCACTGGGGATTTGTTAGAGAGACCCCCCAGAACACTTCCTTTTCAGGCTGACAGACCTGATGATCCTCAAGCCTAAAGGTCAGTTAACTCTCTAAAGGTCAGTTCATTTACTCAGTTAACTCTTCCATGCCCCAGCGTCCCGATTCCCCCAGTTCTCTGGGCTGGAGGAATGTGATCACACTGTGATCATCCCCAGCGCCCGAGAGAGCATCAAGCCAGGCAGGTGACAGCTCACACGATTCTTCTACCTGAATTCACCAGCTAAACATCCATCTGATTGCTGCTGTATGAATAACACACCAGTTCAAGTAAAACTCCCCTCATCTCGCTCTGCTTCGCTGCACTGGCCACTCAAAACCTCCGCAGCACCCAGCCGCCTCTGCCGGAGCTCCCCCTCAGAGGAGCAGAGGACTACAGTTCCTTCGCAGAGGCAGTGCCTCTGTCTGTCCACAGAGAACTGGGAGCTGCTGTCCTGACCCAGGCCTGTCTGGAGCTGCTTCATCAGCTCTAAAGGAAGACTGAGCCAACTTTCAAGCCAGTTGAGCCCTGTCCTTTCTGGATGCTGCAGAAGCTGTAGGTGTTACACACACAACAGCCATCACCTGCCGCCCCAGCTCTCCCCAGTGTTAGCAAACAAACTGTCTGTGGCCTTCATATCTGAAATTAAAGAGACAACTGACTCAGCACTGTGTGGCAACGCCTCTGCTCCTCCTCACAGGGCCCTGGTGCTTTGGGTTAAGTCCCCAGGGATCACCCTGCGCAGGGAACCACTTTCCAGGCTGCTGCATGCAGCTGGCACTAAACCCAGTCAACCTGGAAACACCCCCCAGTACTTCAGCCAAAGCTGAAAAGAAAACAGCTGAGGTCTCCACGTGAGGGGGTTGGTTTTGTTTTCTCTGCATGAAGGTGGCTGCACAGTCCCGGAACCGGCTCTGCATCGCTTAGGCGGTGATGGCTGCAAGGCATCTGGGACCATAACGAGTACTGAGAGAGATGACTCCCAGCATTGCTGTATCAGCAGGATTCGACTTCCCGATAAAGCTGAGGTGGGTCTGGTGTGGAGAGCAGAGGGCAGCTGTTGTCACTGGCGCTGAGGACTTCAGAGCGCTCGCTGCTAGGCAGCCACAAGGCTGCAGAACATCAACCGAGCCCAAAGGCCTTCTGCTGGTTAAGGTCAAAGCAGTCGGTGTCTCTAATCAGAGGAGACTGAACACCAGGCAAAAGGTCCTCAATTGTAGACTCAGAGCTTCCGCAAGCCTCTCCTGGCACCCAGAGCAGCTGAAACCACCAGCCTCAGAGCCCTCGGTCCCGTCTGCCACGGCCACGCCGCGTGCCAGCCCCTTCCAGCCAGCTCTGCAGTTGTGTAACGCAGGCTTGTAGGCTCGGGGTCAGGCCTGTTCGGGTGAAACCGAGTGAAAGCAGGATGCCAAAGGCCACTGAGGACAACTGCTTGGGGTTGGTTTTTAAATCAGACACCTGTGGGATCCCTCGGCCAGCGATGCTCAACCATCCTCCTCTTTCCTGCAGCACTCCATCTGCAGCTACTGGCTGCAGGGGTGGGAGAGAGTCCTAGGACTTGCTAGGAGAAAGACCTAGGCAGTGATAAATCGATCCTCCTCCTCGTTAAATAAGACTTCCCAGGGAAGAACCCCCTCGATTCCTCACTGTCCCAGCACAGATCCATGCGGAGTCATCATCTCATGGTAACACCGTTCACCCCAGACAGCTTCACCGCCACCACCAGTTCCGAATCCTTTTACCCTTGAAGCTCAGGATGCAAAGCAGCTGCCAAGCAGGCAGCACGTGGAGAGGACCACAGAAAGCATCGCTCCCCGGTGGGATGCAGCGTGCCACGATCTCTATCAACCCGTACGTTGATTATCGAGGGAGGTTCAACTTGAAAGAGACTCTGAGGCAGCCTGGAATGCAGTTCAGCCACTCGGATGACAGATGGGTCACCTCTCCTCCGACAGAGCCAGGGGTGGAATCTGAGAGAGTCCTAGGACAAGAGGCAGAAATTCCCAAGCTGTTGGTTTACTCTCAGCTCTTCTCTCCAGCACCTTCCTTGAAGCCGAGCAAAGCAGCCTTTATCCCTAATCACCCAGTTACTGGCGCTGTCAGAGGTCACTGTTAGTTATTTCTCCATGTTTGCAGTCCGTGTGGTTCCTGTCCCCCGAGGAGCAGAGCGTGTCCCGAGTAAACAGCCCTTGTGTGCTGGTATTTGGATTAAGGGAGTGTCTGCAGGCTGGGGCAGTAGAGCAGCTATGGGTGCTGTTGTGCAAGAAGCTGCACAGGCAAAGCCTTCTGGGCTGCCCGGTTCTAGAAGGACACAGAGCTGCTTGAGGGAGAGAGAGAGTCCAGTGCAGAGCCCCAGGGATGATGGAGGATGGGGAGCATCTCCCTGCTGAGGGACCTGGGAATAAAGGAGCCTGAAGGGGGGACCTCATGAAAGGGAAGGGTGGGGGTCAGGAGGAAGGAGCCAGGCTCTGCTCAGGGGCACCCAATGCCAGGACAGGGGGCACTGCGTGTCAGCTGGAACAGAGGAGAAGCAACTTCTTCCCAGTGAGGGTGCCAGAGCCCTGGCAGGGGCTGCTCAGGGGAGGGTTGTGGAGGCTCCTCCTCTGGAGCCGTTTCAAACCCTCCTGGGCTGTTCCTGTGCCACTGGATCTAGGGGCTCCTGCTGTGGCAGGGGGGTTGGACTGGATGATCTTTCAGGGTCCCTTCCAGTCCCTAACACTCTGATTCTGTGACCTATAGACTGGAGACCCTGAACTGTAAACACAGCAGCCAGGGTGCTGGGAAGGGAACAGCACCATCAGCTCCCACAGACACCACAGGTAAAGCCTAAACAGCATCCACCTCAAAGGGAGACTCCTTAGGTCCAGGAGGAAAGGAGAAGGGAGTGGTACCTGTTCCTGCAGCCACAAATCACTCCTTCCCACTCCGATAGGGATTTGCATGGCTGTGAAGAGCTCGGGCTCCTGCAGCACACCTACGCCAGCCATCATCCCGTACTTCAAGCAGAGAACCCTCTCTAGGCCAGTGTGTCTGGCTTTCTACTGTGTTAATAGGCTTCTCTCCCGCTCTGGCACACAGAGTGGATCCAGCCTGCAGCCAAACACCCATCAAACAGCCTGCAAGGAGAACAGGTTAAACCAAACCCTTCCAGATGCAGCAGGACTGAGAGACCTGCTCAGTCGAAGAACAAAGGAGAAACAGCAGCATCCCTGCCTTCAACACCCCCTGTCAGCTCCACTGCTGCACCCCTTCTCATCAGGAACCAGCAGCCACGCTCTGCCCTCAGCAGGATCAGCATTTCCAAGCAGCTAACAGCCAGGGGACATTCAGCTGCCCCGCTGTCTGCGCCGTCTCTCTTCACCCTGCGTGCGTGACGCGAGCCCAGAGCCAGCCTGCACCCCATTGATTTCTCTTAGGCAGCTCTTTGCACAGCACTGAGGGATGGAAAAAACAACCCCCCCTATAAAATCAAAACCCAGAGAGCAGAGCTGGTCAGAGAGAAGCCAGGAGCAGGATGCTTCCCTCCGTGAAGGCTGACAGCTTGGTGTCTCTGGGTGATGCCACGCAGGGGAAATCGGCACCATCGCGCTCGGCGGCTCTGCCATCTGCACGCCAGCCCCTCGAGGAACCCGGGGGTGCAGCTCAGGCTGGTGAGAAAGAACCCTCTCTCTTCCCACATTTCTGAACTGCAGTGATTTCCTGCAGGAAGCTGCTCATTAAAAAGAACCCAGGACCGCTCCGACAGCACTGGGATCCTTCCCTGCTGGGCGATGGCAGCAGCTTGGGAGTTCATCCCGCTCCAGCGCTTGGAGAGGGAGATCTCCACCCAGAGGAGGCACTGCTGGCAGGACAGGTGGTTTGTGACTGCCTGAGAGAGAAACTGGACCGGTGTCTGCTGGGCTGGGCTGGTGGCTCCACGCTGCAAGGAGAGCTCAGGTGCAACCAAAAATCACCCCAGTTTTGCCTCTCCCTAACAACTGTCGGCCCCGCAGAGCCAACGCCACCTCCAGCAACAGGCTGTCCCCCTAAGCAGGGGGCACTGGGCACGCAGAGCTCACACAGCCTGGGTCTATGCAGCCCCCTCGCCCCTCCCCAGGAGGGTCTGCCCGTAGCTGTTCTTTTCTTTCCATTTCACAGTCATCAGGGATGGGAAGAGACCTGGAAAGATCACCCAGTCCAGTCCCCCTGCCACAGCAGGGTCACCCAGACCCAGTGGCACAGGAACACAGCCAGGCGGGGCTGGAACGTCTGCAGAGAAGGAGACTCCACAGCCCCCCTGGGCAGCCCCTTCCAGGGCTCTGGGACCCTCCCTGGGAAGAAGGTCCTGCTGAGATTGAGAGGGAACCTCCTCTGCTCCAGCTGGCACCCAGTGCCCCTTGTCCTATCCCCAGATGCCCTTGAGCAGAGCCTGGCTCCATCCTCCTGACACCCACCCCTCACAGATTGAGAGACAGCAATGAGGTCCCCCCTCAGCCTCCTCTTCTCCCAGCTCCAGAGCCCCAGCTCCCTCAGCCTTTCCTCAGCAGGGAGCTGCTCTCCTCCCTCCATCCTCCTGGTTGCTCTGTGCTGGACACCCTGCATCTTGATTTAAAAATCCTAAGCGAATCCTTAGTTCTGGGAGCAGAGGGAGCAGATCGGGTCTGTTCTCTCCGCTGAGCTCACAGAACGGGCCCAGAAAGCCTCTCCAGCAGACATTGGCAGGGGAAGAGCCGCGAGATCTCGAGCAGCAAGCTGCTTCGGATGTGAGCGGTGCCAGTCCTCGCTGGGAGGGCTGCAGGCAGGGTTTGGCCTGGATTAGAAACCCTGTGCGTGCAGCCAGAAACCCCAGACCCTACGGAGATGACACAGATGGGATCTGTGTGCAAAGCAGGGCTAAGAATACACCTGCACAGGCCACCTATTCAGGCAAAATCAGTGCAAGGCTCCTGAAGGCTGAATTTCATCTCCACTGGCAGAAATTCACGTGGAATTGTTAGAGCCCTGCAGAGCCCCTCGACCCCTCAGCTCCAGGAGGACACAGAGCTGCTGGAGAGAGTCCAGGGGTGGTGAAGAGTCGCAGAGCCCCAGGGATGATGGAGGGAGGGGAGCATCTTCCTGCTGAGGAAAGGCTGAGGGAGCTGGGAACAAAGGAGCCTGAGGGGGGACCCCATGGCTGTTGATCAAGATGGAAAGGGGGGGGGTCAGGAGGAAGGAGCCAGGCTCTGCTCAGGGGCACCCAATGCCAGGACAAGGGGCACCGGGTGCCAGCTGGAGCAGAGGAGGTTCCGCATCCAGAGGAGAAGTAGCTTCTTCCCAGTGAGGGTGCCAGAGCCCTGGAAGGGGCTGCCCAGGGGAGTCTCCCTCTCTGGAGCTGTTTCAGACCCTCCTGGGCTGTTCCTGTGCCCCTGGATCTAGGGGCTGCTGCTGTGGCAGGGGGACTGGACTGGGTGATCTCTCAAGGTCCCTCCCAACCCCTGACAGTCAGTCGGGTCGCTCTGACCAGTTCACTTCTCCAGCTTCACCACTGCACAGACATGGAGAAGCAGATGGGCTCAGACCACCGCAGTACCCAGCTGCCACCTTTCCTCATGGTGGCATCTAGGAAGCCACCAGCTCCGGAGAACACTCAGCTGGAGTAACACAGGGAGAGGTTGTGAAAGCCCCCACAGCTTCACCCTGCCATCCACTGGGATGCTGAGTGCCTGGGCTACTGGGAAACGCTGAAGCAACCGGCTCTTGTGCAAAGAGCCAGCGCCAGCCCTGCCGCCGGGTCGCTCTGCCCTTTGTCGGAGCCCAGGCTGGAAGGGGAGCTGACTCCGGGTGGGAATGGAAGCAGAGTAAAGCTCCCTTCACAAAGTCCAGCCCACTCTGTGGCTCAGAATGCAAAACGCAGCTCAGCTCAGGCTTTTCATCCCCTCTCCCGCTACCGGAGGGTGAAGACATCGGGAGCCAAACTCTCAGATGCAGCCGAAAACGCTTGGGTTTTGCTAATTCCACTCCTTCGGAGACACCAGAGGTTAAAAGCTGCTCTCAGGCACCTGGCTCTGGCCACCAGAAGACATTTCTTTACCTTATTAACCGGCTCCCCGCTCGCACTGCACTCGGCCCCTCCAGTGATGCGTGAGCGCGTCCCTCCCTGCCTTGGCGCTTCGCAGCCGACTGAGCAGCCCTGGCTGTAAATCAGCCCTAACAGTCACAGCCCTGCACAACCGGCAGCTCCGGGGCAGCAGCAGACACTTAGATAACAACCTGCCGCTCCTCCAGCCTCTTCCTGCTGCTGCCAGGAGCAGGGGGGGTCAGGCTGTGGGCACTGATGGCTTTGGCACTGCTCTATGATTCTATGATGCTAATTGTAGTGTAGGTTGCCAGAGCTGACAACAAAGGAGCATCGCTGCCCCTCCCTGTGCCTCGCTGGCTGTCTGACGCTGTCACATCCCACCCTGGCTGGGAACAACAAGCAGAGAAGCCAGGGTGCAGTTTTCTGGGGCCCAAGGGGAAGCAGCACAGTTATAGAATCACAGAGTCATCAGGGATGGGAAGGGACCTGGAGAGATCACCCAGACCAACCCCCCTGCCACAGCAGGGTCACCCAGACCCAGTGGCACAGGAACACAGCCAGGCGGGGCTGGAACGTCTGCAGAGAAGGAGACTCCACAGCCCCCCTGGGCAGCCCCTTCCAGGGCTCCGGGACCCTCCCTGGGAAGAAGGTCCTGCTGAGATTGAGAGGGAACCTCCTCTGCTCCAGCTGGCACCCAGTGCCCCTTGTCCTGTCCCCAGATGCCCTTGAGCAGAGCCTGGCTCCATCCTCCTGACACCCACCCCTCACAGATTTAGAGACAGGAATGAGGTCCCCCCTCAGCCTCCTCTTCTCCCAGCTCAGGAGCCCCAGCTCCCTCAGCCTTTCCTCAGCAGGGAGCTGCTCTCCTCCCTTCATCCTCTCCGTTCCTCTGTGCTGGACACCCTGCAGCAGCTCTGTGTCCTCCTGGAGCTGAGGGGCCCAGCACTGGACACAGTCCTCCAGATGCAGTCTCACCAGTGCAGAGCAGAGGGAGAGAAGAACCTCTCTGGATCTGCTAACCACCCCCCTTCTGATCCCCCCCAGGGTGCTGTTGGCCCTCTTGGCCACCAGAGCACAGTGCTGGCTCAGAGTCACCCTAGGACCCCCAGGTCCCTTTCTCCTCCACTGCTCTCCACCAGGTCAGTGCCCACCCTCTCCTGGTCCCCGATGCCAGACTCTACACTTACCACTCTCCCCCTCCCTCTGCACCCACTCTGTGCCCCCCTGCACCCCCTCGTAAGTTGGGGTTTGTAGCCTCTCCCTGCGGAGATCAAAGCCAGCCCTGCCCGAGCGAGTGCGTGCCCGTACTCGAGCGGAGGAGCCACCTCAATTACCGTCTGAGCATCGCTCTGCTGGAAGAGGAGCTGCCTCCCTCTCCGTCCCTTCCCTCTCCCCCACAAAGCTCCTGCTGGCCCAGTTTGCTCCTCGAAATCAAGCTCGGGGTGCACACGACCTGGGAGGGGAGGCATCAACCCAGCCCGTCTGGGCTCAGCAGCTCTCTTTGGAGAGCAGAGACCCCACGCCGCCTCAGCCTGGGGGCTCCTTCGGTTCAGCCAGCGGGCAGACCCAGCGGCTGGGAGGGAGCTGACCCACCTGGAGGGCAGAGGGTTGGGGCTCAGAGCCCGCTGGTGCCAGGCACTGCTGAGGGTGGGACTGGAGAGGGGCAGGAGACTGGGAGCTGCCTGTTGCTGCCCTGGGTACAGAACAGGGCTGGTGCTGGGAACCCACCTTCAGATGGTCTCGGGGGTCTCCCTCATGGTGCTGTAAGGCAGAACAGCAGTCAGCCAGAGGCATCCTGAGAGCCAGAGGCTGCACAGAGCCTCGACAGCATCTTCTGGCCAGCGACTGAGAGCAGAGCAGCCTCCTGGAGGGCTCACAGCCTGGCCATGGCTTTACATCCCAGAGGGGAGTTGGTAGGACTGTGGTGACCACTGATGGACAGAGCCAGCCTGGAACCCCCCCTCTGCTGCTGTATTTAACAGGGCAGACGCTGGCACCTCCTGCTCAGCTGCCACCCCACACTCTGCTGGGGCTGCTGGTCAGGGCACAGACCCACATCAGAGCCCCTGTGCCTACTGTTCCTGCTCTTTGGAAGAGGAGGCCTCTGAACGGGGGGTGTAAGGGGGCAGTGGGAGGGAAAGCACAAAGCCCCAGGTGAGTGGGGTGAGCCCCTGCAGCCCACGAGGTCTGTGGGCACCCCTGCTCTCTGCCCCCAGCTGCTGGAATGTGCTCGGGGGGAAAAGGTGGGTAGGGAGCTGACAGGGCTCAGCCCTTCTCTCACTGGAGAGGCTGGGCTGGCAGCAAGCGGTGCCCGGGCATGCCAACCTGAGCGAGCCTCACCTCATGGGTCTGTTGCTGCACTCGAGCAGGCTGCTGGCTCCTCTAAGCCCCTTTGCCTTGGCCACTGCACCAAGGGACCCCTGACTGCACTCCTACAGTGCAGGGGCACCCCGGCATCTCCCCAGAGCTCCAGTGTCACAGGTCGTGACTCTCCTCCGAGCCACCAGAAAGCCCTCACTGAGCATTTCTGAGCCACCAGCACCTCTTCTGCCTCCCTCAGCACCTTCCCAATCCCTCTGTCAAAGAGAACCCAGTGCCCTCCTCTTCTCACTTAGGAAACTCCAACCAGGACTCGTTTCATGCTCCACAAACTGGATTGATCTCCTGGCTTTGCTGGTGTAAACTGCTGCCAGTCCCTTGCCTCCCACAAAAGACCCCTTTCTTAGCCCCTGTGGACCTCAACAGCACCCCCACACCCCCTTTAGGGGTCTCCTGGTGCTGATGGACCCTGGAGCTGACAGTCTCCCTCATGCTGAGGTCACAGCTAGACATCCCCCCCGAAGTACTACTGGAGAAGCATCATCCTGAGGTCTCCACCAGCACAAACTGTGCCCCAGTGCCTTCTCCAGCTGGTGGAGAATGAGACCCAGAGCCAGAGACTGAGACCCTGGAGACCCAGAGCAAGAGACAGGGACCCAAAACAAGAGCCAGGGACCCAGAGCCAGAGACCCTGGAGACTCAGAGACCCAGAGCAAGAGCCAGGAACCCAAAGCAAGATCCAGGATCGGAGAACCCAGAGACTCAGAGCAAGANGCCCCAGAGCCCCAAAGCCAGAGACCCCAGAGACCCAGAGCAAGAGCCCCCCAGAGCCAGGGACCCCAGAGCTGGATCTTCCCTCTAAGAGAGGCAGGAGGAGGCTGAAGCAGCCAGCCAAGTGGTGCTGGGGATGGGGAGAGCACAGCAAATTGATGCACACGCACGTTCCCCAGCAGCCTGGGGGTCTACCAGCTCGGGGGGGGTCTCAGTGCGAGAGCTGTCGTGGGGCCACGGAATGAAAGCCCCCGCACGATGCTCCACACATTTGCCTCGAGGGCGATACCAGCGATCCCAGCCGAATTCCCAGCTTCTCCCGGCTGGGAGGACGGGAGGGCTCCTCGGCACAGCACCCGCTCCTCAGCCCCCTGCTCGCAGCGGGAGGAGGAAGGGCTCCCCGTCGGTGGGAGCAGACAGAGGGATGCTGCTATTCGAAGGCAGTCACCTCGAGGTCTAAGCTGCTGATCGCAGGCGGCTGCTTCTCCCGTCTCCTTGGGAACAGAGGCCGGCGATAAATCAGCCGTGCCAGCCTTTAGCAGGGGCTCCAGCCAGCCCCCTCGCTGTCCTGAGGGCACCCGGTGGGCTTCGCCGGACGCGGGGCCAAGCCTGCGACCACCCTCCGGGCACTCGGAAGGGGTAGGAAAGGCAGTTACAGCCAACAAGAACCCCTGTTGGTGCTCCTGGTCCTCACGGGCTGTGCCAGGAGCTTCAGGGGATGGAGGAGAGAGGGGACAATCGAGCTGGGGTTGTGGAGGGCTGGTAGAGCTCGCAGCAGGACTCTGCCTGCACCCAGTCAGCCGCAGACAGAAGCCTTGGAGGGTGCAGGAGCTCGGTGCTGAGTCTGAGCAGGGGAAGAGGAAGAAGTCAGTGCTGCATGGGATGAGTGGGAATACGGACAGCTTGGGGGAAGGCAGCAGAGCAGCGAGGGAACGTTCCCTGGCTGCGACCCTCCTGCCAGACACCAGTGGGGAAGGATGGAGCCCCAGGCACAATGTGAGGGGGGAAAGGATGGAGCCCCAGGCACGAGGAGGGAAAGGATGGAGCCCCAGGCACTTCCCCCTGTGCAGAGCCCAACAACCCCAACCCAGAACCTGGCTGCTGAAGGCTTCCCGACCGGATCCAAGGTGTCCAGCTGTGTGACCCAAGGGAGGTCACAGCGGGCATGGGGTGAGGACCTCAGCCCTCTGGCCAGGGACCACCTAGAGCAAAGGCTGCAGCATCGCTTGGGGAGGCTCCTTTATCCAGAAATCCCAACCCTGGTGGCATCAAACCCTCCCCGCTGCCCCACAGGCAGCACCTTTGGGAGCCACAACCCCGAGCAGAGATGGGATCGAAGAGGGCATCTGCTGTGCAGCAAAAGCCATTCCAGCAGCTCCCTCCAGCCACGTCTGCCAGGGGAGCAGCAGACCGAGGGGTAATTCCTGTCTCTCACGGTGACCCCAGGGCAGCAGAGGAGCTGGGGAGGCAGTTTGGGACTCACCCGCTCCAGTCCCACCCAATAGCCCCGATCATAAGGGAGTGACAGCCCTGGGGCTCCCCCAGCTGATGCACAGCCCCCCTCAAACTGCCTCGGAGCCCCCCAGCACTGTCCCACCCCAGCACTGCCCCTCAAGACCCGACCCTCCCTTCCCTAAGCGCTGTCTGACCCTCAGTCCCATCCCTGAACCCCCCAGCAGCCTGACTGTCACAACCGCCTCTGAACCCCCCAGAACTGACCCTGAGCCTCTCCTGAATCACCCTAACACCCCCCCAGCACTGCCTGACCCCCAGAACTGCCCCGACCCCCCCCCAGCTGCAGCAGCTGGAGTCGTGGCGCCGCCTGGCGGCGCTCGGGGGCACTGCAGGCAGGACGCTCCCAGCCAGCTCCCGGAATCCTTCGGGATCGCAAGGGACCTGAATGATCATCCAGTCCAACCCCCCCGCTGCAGCAGGATCCCCTCAGAACAGAGAGCATCGCTTCCTGATCGCCTTCTGTTTCACTGCCTCCCTGGGGAGGGGGAGTAAAAACCTCTGCGTTGGCTCTTCCAGGGCCCCCAGCAGCCCGCAGGGGGTAGGGAGTCCCTACCCAGCTCCCCGCTTGTTCCCTGCACCCTCAGTTTGCACTCGGAAGCCTCAGCCAGCAGACAGAGCCCAGCGATGCTGTCACAGCCACTGAGCCCAGGGGCAGGACAGTGGGCACTGCCTGAACGGGGCTGCCCGGGGCTCTGGAGACCCTTGGGAACCCCCCGAGTGATAGCTTGCCCTCTCCTACCCTAAACGATGCCTTTCAGGTGGGGCAGAGGATGGGAGCCACGGTGGCTCCCTGCAGCAGATGGCTCGGGAACACAGGGAGTAGCCCCGAGCAGAGGCAGAGGCTGCTCTTGATGCTGTTAAAGGCAGAGGGGCTGCTCCCACAATTGTGGGGTCAAGACCCCTCGGGTCAGGTACCGCTGCTGCAGTAACTGCCCTCAGCAGGTGCCGTCTCTGCTCTGCTCTCCACCCAGGGGAGAGCTGAGGCACCCAGCAGGATGTCTCAAGCTGGGGTCTCCCGAGGTGTAGGGCTCCCCGAGACCCCAGCCCCGCTGCTGGGACCAGCTGGGGGTTCTGTTACAGAGGGAAAAGAGCCAGCACAGGTCACACCAGGCAACTGTCCCTGCTCTTCTGCATCTCTGCTTTCCTTCTCCTTCCCAATCAGCTCCCAGGGGCCTGGGCATTCACTTCATTGCTTCTAACGGAGGAGACCCTGGACCTGAGAGGCACCTGGGGCAGCTTCCAGCCCCTGCTCCTCGCTTGGCTACACACGAGGGGTTTAGCAGGGGTTTCACACCTCCCCTTCACCCATCAGGGAGCTGTAAATCCACCCCTGCTGGCTCTCACCTGGGTGCGATGGCTGTGATGCTGCCTCAAGCATCAGGGTGACCTCTCCTGACCCTGGTGGTACCCAATAGCCAGGCACCAGCTCCCCCAGGGAGGCAGAACCACACACAACCCCCCAACAGAGCTGGGAACAAGAGGACCCCCCTGAGAGCATCAGCCCTCTCCTGTTGCTGCTGAGCTGAACCAACCCCCCCTATAAAACCCCAACCAACAGGTGAACAAGAGATCAACAGCAGCCCCTCCACACCCCCTCACCCTGTGATCCCTGCAGAGAGCTCAACCCCCGTGAGCAGAGAGCACTCAGCACAGATCCTGCTGCTGCTGTTACATCAATCCCCCTCCACCTCCTCCTCAGGGCCATATAGAGACCCCACAGCAAACCCACCCGCTGATGCCTGACCCCCCTAACACAGCACCTAGCAGCACCCCAGCGGCCACCCCAGGGCACTCAGGGCCACAGCCAGGCTGTCCTTCAACACCTCCAGACACAGGGACTCCCCCCCNGCTTCTCCCTCCAGTCCCCTCCCCAGCCCTGTTCCTCCTCTGGACCCCCATGAGGTTTAACCCTCCTGAACCCCTTGAACACCAGTGCCCAGCCCCCAGTTCAGTGCCAACTCCCCCCACAGCTCTAGTGGGTAGAGCCCTAAATTCTCCCTCCCAGTGCCCATTCAAAGTCCCAGAGCAGGGGATTGGGGTCCCTGGGGTCTCCAAACCCATTGAGGGCAGAACAGCAGGGACAAGAGCTCTGCCCTGATGCTGCTGGGTGCAGAGCTCACCCCACAGAACCGATGCTGCTGCTGCCAGTACCAGACTGGGCTGCCCGCTGTGACCCCAGCAGTCCCGCACGCAGGCGGTACAGGACGTGCTGCATCACCTCCTCCTCCGACACCCCACAGCATCCGGGGAGGATTAAGCAGCATTAACTGCCTTCCCGAAGGCTCCATCCCACCCCCCTGCCTGCAGGGAGCCGAGAGAAAGCGGCTGGAGGATTAACCATCCTCACCCTAAGCTCGGGACAAAGAGGTGCTGAGGGGGCCAGGGAGTCAGAACCAGCCGGGCTGGGAAAGCCCTTCAGCATCACCCAGTCCAACCGCCCACCCTACAACCCCCAACCCCAGCTCCTCAGCCCCCCTGGCTGCCCGGTGCCACCACCCCCTCCCTGGGCAGCCTGTGCCAGGGCCTCCCCACTCCCTCTGGGAAGAGGTCTGTGCTCAGATCCACCCTGACCCTGCCCTGGCACAGCCTGACCCCAGCTCCTCCGGTGAAGCTGCAGGGGAAGGGGTCTCCAGCCTCGTCCAAGCCCTCAAGGCTGCTGCCCGTTGCCACACGAGCTCTACCAGCTGCTGCGGGTGGCTGGGCAGGGGAAGGGGTCCCGGGGGGGTGCCAGCTCTCACCAAACCCACTGCTGCTGCTGTCCCCAGGGCTGAAGCTGCCTCTCCCAGTCCACACCAGAGCTCTCTGCTCCCCTGGGTCACAGTCAGGGCAGACGTGGGGCAGCACCTCCAGCAGGCAGAGCTGCGGTGCCCCCCAGCCTCCACCCCAGCAACTCCTGTGACAGCAGGGATCGGGGGGCACTGGTGCCAGAGAATCAAGAGCTGCAGTCAGAGGCTGCCAAGCAGCAGCCCCTGCAGCATCACCACAAGGTCCTCCCTTGCCCACAGCCGCTCAGCTGGGAGAGGGCAGCTCAGTCAGAGCCCGGCTTCCCCTCCTGTTGGCAAGAGCAGCACAGGGAGGAGGAGAGAGCTTTGTTTCCTAGGAGATCTGCAGGCACTGAGATGGGGAAAGAGGAGGAGAGGGGGTTAGAGAAGCTGCACACCCTGTAGCAGCTCCTGCTGGGGCCAAGCCTCGACCCCACAGACCTGTCTGTGGGCATCCTGGCATCACAGGAGGATGCAGGTTGGAAGGGACCCCCCAAGATCACCCAGCCCAACCCTCCCCACAGGGAGCAGGGTCATCCTCAGCCTCAGTCTAGGAGTCTGTGAAGCAGATCAGGTCGCCCAGAGCCTGGAGTAGGTCCAGGGTTGGATCCTCAGCTCCCCCCCTGGGCAACCTGTTCGTGTGTTCAGCCCCTCTCCTGCTAACAACCTTCCTCCCGACACCCAGTTTAAGCCTCCCCGGTCTCTCTCAACCTCTCCCCTCTGTCCTAGCACCTGCTGTTGCATGGGGCCACCTCATCTTTACCCTCCCCAGCCTCATGCCAGGGGCACTGCTCTCCTTCACAGTCCAAGAGCTTTGGGGGTTAGGGTGTCAGAGCAGGGAGGAAACACCCAGCCTCCTCATTCGACTCCACAAGCCGACCCCAGTGCCAGGCAGAGAGACCCCAGCAGGCAGCTGCCCAACCCCAGGCAGATCCGCCTGTATTCGGGAATAACCCGGCAGGAGCCACCCTCCACCAGGAAGCCCCGAGCTGGAGCAGCAGGGATCACCCCGACACCTTCCCCACACTCCATCCTGTTCTAACAGCCCCGAGGCGGCCGCTCTCCTCTCCTTCCAGCCTCCCCCTGGATCCCTCTCCCACCTGCAAGGTTGAGGGTGACGGCAGCGTCTCCATCGGGCAGGGGAACAGGAGGCAAAGCAGATGGCACGGAGAAGCCTTGGCGAACCCCCCGCTCCCCCAGGAGCCCCAGTTACAGTCGTCCTCGACCCTGTGCTCTCCATCCCACCGAGGAGATGGGGCAGGGTGCCCCCCGGCACCCCTGTGCCCAGCGGGGCTGTCGCAACCCCGATTTCAGCTGCAGATGCTGGGAGGGGACGTGGGCTGCAGAGCGGCTGCCACAGCCCAAGGCAGCCCTGGCACCCAGCTGCGGGGGCAGCTCAGCCCCACGCGAACCCATCCCCAGGCAGCCGCTTGGCACCGGAGCCTGGGAAGCAGCCATGGGGCCAATGCAGGGCACCTGTTAACAACGCAGATCTCACAGGTCAGACCTTCCCCCTGCAAAGCCAAACACAGGGTCTGCCCGCAGCATCACTGCCCGGGTGGCACCTCAGGCCCCCCAACACCACCACCACAGGCTCTCCTGGCCCTGCCAGGCACCCAGTCCCCAGCAGCTCATCCTGTCCCCCCTCCAGAGCCCACAGACATCCTTCTGTCCTCCCCCAGAGCTCAGGGACATCCATCCCCCCAGCAGCCGACCCAGCTGGAGCAGAGGAGGTTCCCTCTCAATCTCAGCAGGACCTTCTTCCCAGGGAGGGTCCCGGAGCCCTGGAAGGGGCTGCTCCAGGGCTGTAGCCTTGGAGAATGGGAAGAACCCCAGCAGTTCCTATTGCCAGGAGGTGGAGGAGAAGCCACTGAGGGTTTGATTTGACAGAGAGCTGGAGTGAAGAGCAGCTGCAGACAGCAGGAGCTCCCAGCCCTCAGCCCTCCCAGGGCAAAGGCTGCTCTGCAGGGGTTGCAGCACCATTAGCTCTGCAGCATCTGAAGCAGCCCCAGTCAGCCCCCCCTTCCTGTTCCTCACCCAGGCCTCACAAAGGCACCTCAGGGATGAGATGCAGCAGCACCATGCAGCCCAAGTCAAGTCCTGGTGTTGAAGGCTGGAGCCAGAGCAGCACAGAAACCTGAGCCCAAACCCCCTGTTCCTGTATTTAACCCCCCCAGAGCAAAGCAACAGCTGCTGGGACAGGGGGTGTAGTGACCCCACAACTCCTACCCCAGTGCTCTACGGTGAAGAGAGCAGGATGCAGCTGGTAACAGGAGCAGCACCTTACGGGTCCTGGTGCCACGAACAGCCTGGGCATCACTGCCCCCCAGCTCAGCATCACACCCGGGGGGGCAGCAGGAAACACAGACCCTGGGAGAGGAGTTTCCAGCAGCACAGAGCCCCAGAGGTCACCCCAGTACCCCTCCCAGTGCCAGCCACCTGCAGCACCTCCAGGCTCTGCTCCAGCAGGACCTGGCTTATGGGAAACAGCCTAAACGGCTGCAGCTGGACTGGGCTGCACTGGGCTGAACTGGGCACAGCTGAGCTGTCACCTGCTAGAGCACTGGACAAACCAGCAGGTGCTGGGAAGGCAGGGGAATGCAGCTCTGGCTGTGCTGGAGCAGGAAGGGCCTGGTGACACTGCAGAGGTGTCAGAGCACCCAGAGGACTGGGGGCCACCAACCCAGCTGCACAGAGCCAGGGAGTTGTGGCTGCTGCTGCAGGAGTCGCTCTCGGAGCACCCACACCCCATCATCCCCTGGCTGTGGGGACAGAGGCTTCTGCCACTGGGCCAGGAGAAGCCAAAGGTGAAGAGTTACTGGCTAGGAGGGACAGTTCAGACCAGAGGCAGAGCATCCTCAGCCCTGACACGCTGCAGGAGGAGGGATGCAGGGACAGGAGGGATGCAGGGAGAGGAGGAGGGATGCAGGGATGAGGGCAGGAGGGGGGATGCAGGGACAGGAGGAGGGATGCAGGGATGAGGGCAGGAGGAGGGATGCAGGGAGAGGAGGGATGCAGGGATGAGGGCAGGAGGATCCCCAACCTTCAGCCCCTGCCCAGAAGCTCCATCTGGTGAGAACACTGGCAAAGCCCAAGGGTGGCAGCCCTGGAGGGGGCAGCAGGAGGGGAACCAGCCCTCGTCCACCCCCTGCAGCACCTGGCAGCTCGGCACCGCGCAGCAGCAGAGCCCAGGGGCTGGGGCCAGGCAGGGAGGGGAGCTGCCAGGCTATAAAACCCAGGGCTGGTTTGCTGGCTCAGCCAGCAGCCAGCCAGCTGCTTCCCACCAGGACACGGATGCTCAGAGCCCGCTCGCCTGGCTCTGCCTCTTGTGGGGATGAAAGGGCCAAAGGGCTGCAGCCTGGGCAGCTTTTCGGGTTTCTTTCACTGCACTGAGGAGGAGCCTGGACTCTCCTCTCCCCTGGAACAGGATGAGCAGCTCAGGGAGAAACAGGGCTCTGGGAAGGTTTAGTGCAGAAGGGAAACAGCTGAAGGGCTGAGCTGGGGGCTCTTGAACCTCCTTGCTTGTTGGGAGCAGCTGGAACAGCCCAGCCCGAGAGGGGCTGGGGCTGTGGGGCTGCACAAAGGCAGCCTGCAGTGGGGCTGGGGGCTGCTGGAGGAGGCTCTGACCCAGCAGCTCAGGCTTGGGGGGGCAGAGAAGGCTGTAACAGGCTACCAGAGACCGCAATCGGAGCTGCCCGCCTCCCGTGGAGCCTCCCAAAGGGATGGAGCCGGGCCGGGGCTGGAACAGCACCCACGGCAGCCAGCCTGGGCACGGGCTGCCGAGCCCCCAGACCCTGCCGGGGGACCCCAAGCAGAGCCTCCTGCACGGCCGGGATGAGGAGCTGGCTAAGGCGGAGATCGGGGTGCTGGCCACCATCCTGGCCGTCGCCACCGTAGGCAACGTGGGGGTGCTGCTGGCCATGTACCGGCTGAGGAGGAAGATGAGCAGGATGCACCTCTTCATCCTGCACCTGGGGCTGAGCGACCTGGGCGTCGCGCTCTTCCAGGTGCTGCCGCAGCTGATCTGGGAGGTCACCTTCCGCTTCCTGGGGCCGGACCCCCTGTGCAGGGCCGTCAAGTACCTGCAGGTGCTGAGCATGTTCGCCTCCACCTACATGCTCATCGTGATGACCCTGGACCGCTACGTGGCCGTGTGCCACCCGCTGCACAGCCTGCAGCAGCCCAGCCGCCAAGCCTACGCCATGATCGGGGCTACGTGGCTGCTCAGCTGCCTGCTCAGCCTGCCCCAGGTCTTCATCTTCTCCCTGCGGGAGGTTCGGCAGGGCTCGGGGGTGCTGGATTGCTGGGCGGACTTCAGGTACCCGTGGGGAGCCCGAGCCTACGTCACCTGGACCACGCTGTGCATCTTCATCCTGCCCGTCGGCATCCTCACCGTCTGCTACGGCCTCATCTGCTACGAGATCTGCAAGAACCTCAAGGGCAAAACCCAGAGCGGTGCCCCGGGCACGGGGGCACCTGCGGGGGCTGCTCCTCTGGCTGCTGGCTCCTCCGAGAAGAGCGGGCAGCCCCCGGGCGGGCAGCCCTCACGGGTGAGCAGCGTCAGGCCCATCTCCCGAGCCAAGATCCGCACGGTGAAGATGACCTTGGTCATCGTGGTCGCCTACGTCGCCTGCTGGGCGCCGTTTTTCAGCGTGCAGATGTGGTCGGTGTGGGATGAGGATGCTCCCGATGACGGTGAGTGGGCAGTGCCGGGGTGCTGGGCTGCGGGTGGAACCCCTGAGAGCTGCCCGTGCTCCTGTCGCGGGAAGGGCTGCACCCTCAGAGCAGCTCCCGGTCCCTGCAGGGGCTCCAGGAGAGCTGGAGGGGGGCTTTTCCTGAGGGACCCTGGTGCTGGGACCAGGGAGCTGCGTGCC
This sequence comes from Upupa epops, assembly GCA_013397515.1. Taxonomy (NCBI): domain Eukaryota; kingdom Metazoa; phylum Chordata; class Aves; order Bucerotiformes; family Upupidae; genus Upupa; species Upupa epops. The sequence continues at coordinate 128,075 of VZRI01011805.1, forward strand.
AGCTCCAAGAGGGGAGGCTGAGCTGGGAGCTGAGGCAGAAACCCCTCCCGGGGAGGGGGCTGAGGCCCTGGCACAGGGTGCCCAGGGAGGCTGTGGCTGCTCCAGCCCTGGCAGTGCCCAAGGGCAAGTTGGCTGGGGCTCTGGGCACCCTGGTCTGGTGAGAGGTGTCGCTGCCCAGGGCAGGGGGCTGGTGCTGGGGGAGCCCTGAGCTCCCTCCCAGTGCAGCCCAGTCTGCAGCTCTATGATTCTCTCGCTGTGGGAAGAGCTTTGCCCACGCCTGGTTCTCCCCTCCTGTGGGAATTTGCTGCCGTGTTGGGGTTGTGACTGCAGGGAGAGCTCTGGCCCCACCGCCCTCAATCACCCACCACCCCCAGGTGAGGGCACAGCCCTCGGCTCTGCGCTGCTGCAGCCTCTCCTGCCCTAAGGGCTGCCAGTCAGACGGGATGGGAACGGACCCGAAAGCTCCCCTGGGGTCCTGCCCAGCCCGGTGGGAGCTTCACCTCTGTGCTTTGCCTTCCCAGACTCCACCAACGTGGCTTTCACCATCACCATGCTGCTGGCCAGCCTCAGCAGCTGCTGCAACCCCTGGATCTACATGTTCTTCAGCGGGCACCTCCTCCACGATGCCACCCGCTGCCTGTGCTGCTGGGGGGGTGCCCGGTCTGGGCTGAGGAGGCAGGGCTCCACCGGCAGCCTCTGCAGCAGGAAAACCACCATCCTGAGCCACAGCCACCACGCCAGCCCCGCCAGCCTCCCCCTGCACGGGGGCAGTGCCAAGGACTTGTACCCACCCTGCGAGGAGGGGGTGACGGAGTCGGGAATGCTCTAGGCTGGGGATGACCCCCGGGCACATCCTTCCCCCCCTCCCCTCTGCCTACGAGGGCAGATGTGACCCCGCGAATGCAGACCCCCTCCTCTCCCCACCCGGTAACAGCTCAGCTGGCAGGGGCATCGCTGCCCATCCTGCCCTCGTGTGCCTGCTGCTGGGCATCTGCTAGGGGCATCAGGAAGATGGACCCAGCCCCAGCAGCCGTTGCCCAACCACAGCACCCCCCTCCCTTGGGTGTTTGGAAGCCTCTCAGTGCCTGGCTCTGCCAGGGGATCTGCAGCAGCCTGCCCTGCACCGCAGGAGGCAACCTGGCTGCATCAGCTGCAGAGCTGCCTGCTGCCACCTCCTCCTGCCCTGGCAGAGCAGAGCAGAGCAGCTCTCCCACACCCTAGGGCACAGCTCACCCCCCTCTCCGTGCTGCTGACTGGCAGCTCTGGAGCTGGGCCCCCTGCCCACCTCCCCAGGGCAGGAGGGTCTCCTCTGGTTGAGCACAGCACCGTGTGGGAGTCCGGAATCTGCCGGTGACCCCCCCGAGCTGCTCAGAGGTTGCCAGCTCCAGCCTGCCCGGGCAGATCCTGCCCTTCCCAGTGCCCCAGCTCTTTCCCCTTCAGGTTTCCTCACAGCCCCCAGCTGCTCCAGCCCAGTAAAGAGCTGCTCAAGCTGCTGCTGGGTTGGTCTTCTTCAGCAGAGACGGGGGTGCTGGATCCCCCCAGAGCTTGGGGAACAGGGGGAGAGCTTCAAGGAGCTGAGGGACCCCCAGGAGGGGCAGCCAGGACTGACCATGGCCTTGCAGCCCCACAGTGGCCCCTACCCCTCTCCCTGCTGGTTGTGGGTCTGCTGGCATCTGCTTCAAGGAGGCAGCAGGAGAGAGGCAGGCAGGAGCCTCCCTTTGCTCTGGAGGGGGGGCTGCCCAGTGCCCCAGGGAGCCCTGGAGGTACCAGAGCCCCTGCAAGCAAGGGGGGCTGTTTCCTCTGCTAGCAGAGGCCATCT